>VXBW01005695.1:2219406-2246716 GCA_013400375.1 Thinocorus orbignyianus | reverse complement strand
AAGAAAAAGGAAAAGGGGAAAGGGAAAGGGAAAGGGAAAAGGGAAGGGGAAGGGAAAATATTAAAGAAAATAAAAATGTTTTAAAAAAAATAAAAAATAGAGATTATCAGAAATTAGTTCTGGAAAATAACCCCTTTCCTGTTTAAGGAGGCTGTGAAAGGGACATTTTTTCACCTTTTTTAAAAACCCCAGTCACCTGTCCCAGTTCCAGTCTTGTCTGGGCACTTTCTCCTGCACTGTAAAGAACATCTTTCACCTGACTGTTTTCCCCACACTCAAAGAGTGTTCTACTTTGATTTGTTTTTAATATGCAGGGACACACATTGCCATACACCTATGCAAGAGATGGCAAAGTCAAAAACCAGATGCGTACCTCTAAAAAGCCATCCTTGTTTTACACTCACCACCCTCAAATCCTTCCCCTCATCCCCTTACCCCTTTCTTTATTACTCTGAATTAGAGAGAAGGACTTGGAAGGTAAATGGGTCTTGGAGGCGACTTGGAAGCTTTCTGACCTGGTTTCTATAGGTCAGACTAGAACTGACCTACAGCTAGACTGCAAAGCTCACCTCTACAAAGCAGTCTTCCCAGCAAATGACTGCTGGGACAGGCGCACTGGAAACTCTAACAATAGCTGTATTGATGGGAGGGAAGATTTTATTGTAAGTTGGATTTAGGAATGAGTAATTATGCAAACAAGCAATTAACTAAAATAAATATGAATGGCTTCCTCTTTGTGGGGATGCTTTTAAGCTTGACTTGTAGCAGTATCAGAGGCAGGAGATTTCACAGAGCTGAATCATGCCATTAAAACAAAGATAAAGAGAGCATTGGCAATAAGGGGATAAATGCTGTTCTGTCTCTCTGGTGCATCATTAAATGCTATGTGCATATGTATGAAACAGGGGAGCTGTAATTTACAGAATCAGGAAATACATTAAAATACCGAAGATTTGAGGCCAGGTAAGGCCCACTTTATTGACCCACCATCTGTTGAGCAGAGTCATTCTACTTCTTCCCATAAATTTCACTGATGCAAGACAGGATACACGTTTTTTCTCTTGGAGGTTGTGGTTGTTATTCTGATCTCTCTCCCCTCTGAGAAGGCAGGCTGCAGGATGCTTGCAAGATAGCTGAATGCGGTGATGTTGCTGTCTGTCTCATAGCTTCAGCTAGCGCAGCTCGTCAGAAAAGACACTTTGGAAATCCAAATGTTTCTGAGGTCAGCCCTCCCCTTCTGTAGTGCATCACCACCTTGTTTACAAGGCCTGTTCTGCCCCACGCTCCTGCGCTGATGGAAGGCAGCTGGGCTGAGAAAGAAGAGCCAGATTCCAGGAAGAGAGAGAGATTTTCCTGCAAAAGAAAAGACAGCCCTGCAAGTTTCTGAGTGGGAGAGGAGGTAGTGGCAGATAACATACATCATCTTTCCCCGTTCAGGGACACATCAGCAGAAGGGACGAGATCTAGGCTTCCCTTTGGGAACATAATGCTGATGAGCCCACAGAGAGAAATTTGTTGGAGCTGCAATAGTAGGAGTCACTAAAACAATTTGTGAATTTCAATTTGACAAGCAGGGAAAATAATCTCCCCTCCCTCTCCGCCTCCCGCCCCCCTCCCCCCCAAAAAAAAATTCTGCTTTTACATTTTAGAAACAAAATGTGTTCCCACATAATTTTGACTCTGTTTTCCCAAGTGATTCCTTTCTTTTTGAAATTCATTTGCCTTTTGGGAAGGTAGCATTTAATTAAAAGAAATTTAGATCATCCCAATTCAAAATGGCTTGTTTCATTTCAGGTTGAAGGAATTAAATATTCTCCATAGAGGAGAAACAATTCTCTTCCCTATTATTTAGTTCAGATGCAAGACTCAAACATTTGCTATCCTTTTGTTATCAGCTGAAGTCTAGAGCCCCATGTCCTGGAGTCAGGTGATTATGTTGGAAGATTAGTTTGGTTGCTTTTGACATTTCTTGCCCTTGTGGTTTGGAAGGAAATCTTGAAAATGCATTTTAAGTGTGATGAATGCTGTGAAGTCTGCCTGAGCTTCCACACAACCAGAAACAAAAGTTTCATGTAGGGAAATCTGTTCCAAGCTTATCAAAACAACATTAACTTCAAGGCTCACTTATAAGGCTGCACCAGCATCCCTCATGGAGAGCTTGCATAGGACCAGATGCCTTTACTCAAATTCAATGTGAATTAGTTTATTCCCTCAGTTGGCTCACCAGGGTACATCAGAAGGAAAAACCTATTCAACCTGGGTAAACCTGTTCCTCTGTCCAGTGGGATACCATGACCATCCATTCCCTGATCAACATTCAATCCCAGTGCTACCATATCATTTTGCAAAAACAGTATTTTGCTGATCCTTTCAGTGATTTCCATTTAAGCTTCTGGTAAATTCAAAAGAGAACAATGAGTGTGAGCCAGAGCCTGATCTAGGGCCAAGACCATTTCCTCTCTAGCCTTGGTATTTACGCCCTTCAGCAATCTGGAAGTTTATCAAGACCCTGCCACTGCCTCTCTCAACCAATTTTACAGTTATTCATGGAGCCGTGGCAACTGGATTGTGAGTCTGAGCTCTTCATTGTCAGTTGGCCAAACCTGTCAGATTTCACTTTTTCAATTGTAGCTCAGAAACCAAACTAGCTCAGCCACCTCTGGTCATTTTGGTCATCCTTCCTCTGAATTGCCTCAAATTTGTCCCTCTGTTCCTGGCAGTGACCTGAAACCAAGATGTCATCTTACCACTTTTTCACAACACACCAGCTAGAAAGAGGTCTTGTCTCTCAAGGACAGAGGCTACTGTTTAGGGTTTCTGAGCTCCATGCTCAGTTCCCTGGTCTCTCACTCACTGTCAGGCCTTGAGCAATTAAAGTCCATTTGTGGTGCCTCAGGTTCAACTCTCAAAGGACAGAAGTAATCCTTTATTCTAACTTGAAGTAGAGCTAAGGTACATAATTCAAACCCAGATGCGCTCCTCACCAAAAAAACCCACACACCCCCAGAAAAAAAATAACACCACACTTTTTGTTTGCTTCCTACTAACGCCTTCTAGAGAGAGCAGCCTGAGACAACTTGGGGATGAAGACGTGCCATCCATCTGTTCTTCACTCAAACTCTCCCCAACAACCCACTGCAGATATATTGTAACCAGCACTACAGAGCTCTTTGCTTCTCATTTGGACCCCAAAACCCTTCCATGGCAGATCTCATCAGGCCTCTGCCCCTTTGACTGAGTTTATTTGTCCCCCTCCTGGTTGCTAAGCTTTTCGTGAGTCTGTCCCTCCTTTCTAGTCCACTACTTTCCCCCTTGCAATTCTTGTCATCCCCTGAAAGGCATTTCATGATGAGCACTGTGCTCACACGCTTTCTTCACAGAATCTTGCTCACTTAAAATGGGGAGTTAATGATTTCCCAGGGCAGTGCCATGCGTCTCAGCATCCCCTCCGCTGACAAAGCATATTCAAAATTTCCCTAAGAGAACCTGTGCTCCTCCCTTTGAGAGAACATTAGGTCAAACACCTTTCAGCTGGGGGCTCTTTCTGAGGTTTGCCACCGCCAGGTGTTCAAGGGTAGGTCAAAAGAAAAGAAAGTCAAGAAAGCCAAAAAAAGCGAGAGCAGCTGCAGATGCTACTGCTGAACAAGGAGATGGTAGCTTGGCACATCCAGAGAGCACACCAGAGGCGAAGCTACAAGGTAGAAAGCCATTGACAGGTGGAAGGAGAAAGGAGCAGGAGATTTAAAAGAGAGAGTGAGGGCAGACAAGGTTAAAGATGATGGAAGGAGGGGAAATGTCAAGGTGGAAAGTGGTGGTTAAAGAGGAGGAATGAAGGTGAAGGGGCCACAGGAAAGTAAGAGAACTACCCTCCCACCAGCTGCACGTGGATTAGGAATTACAAACTCACCTGCCTCCCTGCCCCACGCCCTTGCGTCAGACAAAATGAACAGGCGACAGAGTGTCTCTGTTCCACAGAGAATATCCATTTGACCATTCACACAGAGCTTGACAGCTGCTCAGAAAGGCCCAAATATCTCTGGGAAGTAACTTCCAGACTGCATCAGGTGTTTTTCCAATCCCTAAATGCCTAAAATGTAGGAGCATCATGACTAAAGTGAGAGGCAGCTGTGAGGGGTGACAGTGTATGCTTTGCAAGATCTGCTTGGGTCAGACAGCAGACAGGGCTGCTGATAGCCCATGATGAGGAGACCCCGGAGCCCACTCTGGGTGTAGAGATCAATTCTCAACCTTCAGACCCTGCTGTTAGGCAAAGAGAAGAGCACTGTGCATTCAGGACTCACAGCAAACAGCAGCTCCAGGGAAACAGATTAGGGGGACACCAACTCCCCCACTGTTCCCAGCATCATCACAACTCTGGGGGCAGCTGGGTACCTACTGCTGAGGGTCCCTGAAGCAGTGACACAAGCTGTCTCCTGGTGAGCCCCTCAGCAAGCAGTGATAAGGAGGAGGCAAAGTCTGTTAAGGAAAAGCAGTATCTTTAATTAAAACAGTCCCTGTGTGACTTTGTCACTGCACAATTATTTCTGCCTCTGCCCCACGGAGCTTCTAGTTCGAGTCAGGCAGATCATCTGCTGGGGGTGAGCAGAGGAGAGCTGCAGTCCTGGCTTGCCAATTTTGTGTGAAATGTAGGCGGTTTTACTCCAGGGACTGTAACATCAGCAAAAGTGCAAGTGAATCTGGTTACTGGAAAGCCAGGACACAATACACATTTCTGATGTTTCAGGGGATGATGCTGTCTTAAAGATGATAGGATAGCACGCCAGCTGCTGGCCATGCAGTGCTTGGAAAGGAGCTGGGGACAAAGTTCTTGTTTATGCAGAAGTGACTGAGTAACCAGTAATCTGGGGAAGGAAGCATAACACACTCTTAAAGAGCAATCTTCCACTGGGAGGTTTTCAGTTTGTGGTCAGTCATTGCAGTGTGAGATTCGCGAGTTGCCATCCAATACGCCTCAGGCTCAGGTCATGGCTGAACAGCTCAGAGAAAGTCCCCCAGAAACTGCAGGGAATCTGGTTCCTGGCAAATGGGAAGCAGATTTGGGACATGGATGTGACACGCATGTGGAGTCACGCAACAGACACACATACAGGCACAAGAGGTGAACAGCACCTGGCAAGAAAGGCTCGCTAAGGCTGGACATGTCGCTGGGAGCAGCTGATGGGGGAAAGAGCTCTCCACCCTGACCTTTGCCTGCACATCTGGACCCCATCTAGTCACATGCTGCTACCCAGAATACTACACTTTCTTTGTCCTCCCCATGGCTGCAAAATCTGGTCATTTCTCTACCATCTCCTGGCTTTTTTGTCCACCCCAGGAGTTGAGAGGAGCAGCACTGCTCCATGTTCTTGAGTGAAAAGAGAAAGGACAAATCCACATTCACTTTGCCAAGTCTCAGCATGTCAGATGTGCTGTAAGCATGAGTTTGGAGTCCAGAAATGGCCACAGGGACATCAGAAGTTGGAGGTCCTGCTGCATCAGGATGGCAACTCTGTTTTTCCCTCACAGTGAAAACTGCCCATGACGAGCCTTGTGGAGTGTCACACACAGCCCCATGCAGGTGGAGATCTCATAAGAGGAGTTTTGTCTGAGCAGGCCTTGCCTAGGGGCTCCTGAACACAAGTGCCTCTCAGCAAAGAGGGAGGGAGAAGCTAGGGAGCCAGGAGACCCATCTCAATTGACACAAAGCCAAAGAGCTGCCAGCATTTGGGGATCCATGGGTAGGGAACAGAGTGGTGAGGAAGGCTTCTTGCCAAAAGGGAGGGATGCTCACAGCACAAAGGCAATTAGGTTTTAGCTGAAGGAAAACTACCTCCCCCCCCCAACTAAGGACTCCATCATTCTACATCCACTTCATCAGTTTGATGATAAGCTCCAAGCTTATCATGTTTGGCTCAAGTTTCCACTTGTGCTGAGGCAAAGCAGAGCAAACTCAGTGGCACTGAGGGAGGATAAATCCCATTTTTATGAGTGTCAGGCTGCTCTCACCAGGTGATGTGTGGCTGCAGTTCCCCTTGGCCTTGCTGCAGCCAGGATCTCATTCATGTTTCTTTGCTTTTCTATGGATCTTTAAAGCAAAGCTGGAAGATTCCCCCGGAGGCTTGACTTACAAAATCTCAAATCCCTGATACAACCCTCGGTTAAATGTTAATTTTTAAAAAAATTTAATTACATTTTAAAAGAATCAGCCAGAAACTCCAGCACAAGCACAGATTCAAAGGACAAACCTGCAAAAAGGGCTGGCTAGCAATTAACAGAAAGAAGGAGATTCTCCATGGGCTGCACAATGTTCAGGTGCTGGAATGCCCGCGCATGAACCCAAGCCCAGTCTCTTGCAAGAGATAGTTGCTGGTGCAGGGGTTGCTTTAAGTCTAAATACCTAAAAAAGAAAAGAATACATCTCTCTATGCAGAAAATATCTCTTCAGATATATCCAGCTCCACCAGTTTACAGCTTTCCTACATTTGCCCTGGAAGTTTGCCAAGTAGTGTACACTGAATGTAAAACAGTATAGGCTTGTGACTGTTTTCCTTTCTTTTTCAAGATCCAAAGTCAGAGCTGGGACTTTTTTCCCTCTCTACTTATTTTTCCCAAAGGGCAGAGAGAAAGCTATTCCTTATGTCAAGAAGCTGAGATCCTGAGAAGATTCTTGCCTTTGCATGCATGGTTTTACATGTCCCCCTTGCTCGGCTCTGAGAAGCATTCTGCTTTAAAAGAATAACATGGCATGCAGATGCCTATAAATGGAAGATGAAATTGTTACTATTAAGACTGGGCCTTGCCAAGGCAAACAAGTGGAGGGCAAACTGTGTGTGCAAAGGAAGGGAGCTGAGAAAAGTTGAAGTCAGCTGAATCATAACTTCACTTTAAGTTTAACATCACTTAAACTACATAAACACAGCCATCTTATTAATAACAAAGCTAGCTCCTCAGTAGAGCTCTTGTTTGGAAAGCCAAGCCCGTGCACAGGGGTGCAATGAGAAGAATGTTGCAGAAGAGGCATGCCTTCCAAAGCTGTGTTTTAAATTTGAAATAGTTGGGATGTCTGAGATGCAGCAACATCGCAGGAGCCTCAAATAGTATTTGATGTCTTTGCTGCAGTTCACCAGGGTCCCAGCCCCTTCAGAGCCAGGTGTTTGTCATGACTAGTGCAAGGAAGAAGAACACGACGGGGACAGATGCTACCTGTCCACAGCAATGCAGCTTTGCTTGAACAGGAAAATGTTCACAAATCCCAGAGACTCCCCATCCTGGCTTTCTGCCTTCTTAGTTGAGGATGATGTGTTAGGACACTTTCATCCTTCTCCTTTCAGGCTCTCCAAGAGCTGTCAGTATGACCCTGAATGAATAAATCATGTATGCACACAGTTTCAAGTACACACGCCCACTCAGTGCAGGCAGAAGTCGTCAGGGTGCAGCAGTATAAATCTCCAGTGCATTTATCCACCTACGGTTTTGACTTGCCTGTTGAGGGTTTTCTGTGGGATATTCGAACCCTCACATTGTGCAGAAGTGATCAGGCTCCAAGGGCTCACCACCCTGAACGCATATAGTTCAGTCCTGTGGTCTGTTTGCTGTTTAGTGAAATGGAGAAAATACTAGTTCACTAGCGGGTGAAAGTGATAAAGATACAGGAGCAGTCTGCAGCAGTTTTGAGATGCAGACAGCAGAGCAGAAGAAAACTTTTACTGTTGTCTTGAAGGAGTGATTTGGTGTCTGCAGTGATCTAATAATCTCAGGGTGAAGAGTGAAAACACACTGGTACAAGGCTTGTTCTTTATTATTTCTGACATTGTGTAAAGGCAAACTGGCTCAGGAACTCCCCTAATATATAGCCCCTAAAGCAGAGATGCAATTCCTAACGCATTCCTAATGAAACTCCCCTGACTTCCATGGCCTTGTGTTAAGACTGGATTTGGCCCCGTCAGTAAAGTACATTTAGACTCCAAACTGAAAACTGCCTCTGGATTCCAGAGGGACTTGAAAAACTCCCAGAGCACTGGAGTGAAGCAAAGAGATTTATGCTTTTCCCTGACTTTTCACTACTCAGTAATACATTTGCATGGCCAAAGTAAAGCCAGATCTGGCATTCTCCACTCCTGATTTCTCCACTACCCAGGAAAGTAAATGACAGTGTAGACTGGAATAGTAATGCTCTAAGCCCCAGAAGAGCTGTTCGGGGCTATTTTCACAGCCTGTGTAAAGAATGCCTATGTGGATATTTGAAATATAAGGACTTGACGCTTTAGCTCACCCCAGTCTGGAGAGCCACTGGTGACACAGGTTCCTGTGCAGAGGCAGAGACATGAAGCCAAAAAAATCTCCTTCTGATATTTATTTGTAGCAAAGTATGACCTCTAATCTCCAAATGGATGGTTGTTATTGGGCACTCTTTTTACGCGCTACCAGACCCAGTCACAGCTCTGGAAGAGGACGACTGCTAAAGAGGTAAGACAGGAAGGTGGAAGAAGAGAAGAGGCACTGGGAAGGTCATATGGAGCCAGAGCACCCCAAGAGGGGAACAAGGCTTCTCAGCAGCACAGGGAAACTGGCTGATGCTGCTGCAGTCTTGAGGCAGGAGTGTGAGAATAGGGAACAGCAGAGCTGGAACTGGGAGCCAGCAGCGAGCTTAACTGCTCCTTCTGTTGTCCAGGGGGTGAGAGGAGGTGGGGGCTGAAATTCCCTCAACCTTACCCACTGCCCTACAGACCCTGATGATCCCTCAGGGTCAGTTGCCACCTCCCTGAGAGTCTGGTATGGGTCTTCCATGCAGCCCCCAACAACCATCTGAGACTGTTCCAGGGAAAGTTTTCAGGCCTCCCTGTCCATCATCTCACATGCCTGTTGCTTGGTGATGGGGTTGGCTGAAAGCTCTCAATCACTACCACCATTGCACTCAAAAGTCTCATGTTCCTATGACCTTCCCTCCTTGCCTGGTTCTAGGAGATATCATAAAGTCTGAGTCCTGCTGTTAGCAGCAACAACATCTCTCACGAGTGTATCAAGAATGAGGGATCCTTTAGCTGCTTGTGACAGGGCTTTGGGGCAGAGGATTGTAGTAGAGCAATACTTCTCACCCAATTATGTACGAAACACTGTCAGACTTGAAGGGCACTGAAATGACTGCAAATTATTAATTTCAATATTTTATGTTCTCATATGCAAACATACAGCCAAAGTGGGCAAAATAATAAGAGGAACATGCAGGGGACAGTCTTCTTTTTAGCAAGCTGTGAATGAAATGTATTGTGGCCACACTGACAAAATTGTCTCTGGCTTTTCTCTTTTAGGAGCTGTTGTCATATTACCAAAGGTTAAAAAGCCCCAAATGAGCAGGCCTCTGGAGGCCTGTTTCAGCTCCACTTCTATGACTTTATAATCTGAAAATGACTTGGTTTCTTTTTTTTTCCACTTTAGTATTGCTATTTTCCATCTATTCCCATTGTCTAGAGGCATTCATGGGCAGCCTGTACCCAGCTGTTCTAGTGCCAACATTGTACTTGAGTTAAATAGCTCTCTTTCCTCCCCAAGATTTAGGCCCCTGGTGTATCTGTGGCAGCCAGTCCTACCCTTTTCAACCTTTATTTCACTAAACTCCACAAGCTGAGCTCTTGCAGTCATTGTCTACAACATGAGTGCACTCATCTCTGGGCTGTTGCAGTACCCTTCCTCTGCACCTCCTCTTTCTTTAAACTTGGTGAGATTATGGTAGTTCTGACAATATTTGCTGCCCAGAAAATATTATCTAAGAGGAAGTTACCCAGTTGAAGTTGGATGCAAAGAGAAATGTGAATTGGTGGGAAAAGGAACACCACTGTAACAGTATTTTTTAGTAGTGGAACTGGCTATATATAAAAGGGATGTTATTGCTGTCACAGTCCTTATTTGTTTTGCATTGTCATTCAATAGTCAGGATAGAAGCTCAAGACTAGGCTACTAACTAATTCATTTCTCCGGGGAGACCTGATAGCAGCCTTCCAGTATCTGAAGGGAGCCTACAGGAGAGCTGGGGAGGGACTTTTTGTCAGGAAGTCTAGTGACAGGACGATGGGTAATGGTTTTAAATTGGAAGAGGGGAGATTTAGATTAGATATTAGGAAGAAGTTCTTTACTGTGAGGGTGGTGAGGCACTGGAACAGGTTGCCCAGGGAAGTTGTTGATGCCCCATCCCTGGAAGTGTTTAAGGCCAGGCTGGATGGGGCTTTGAGCAACCTGCTCTGGTGAGAGGTGTCCCTGCCCATGTCAGGGGGGTTGGAACTTGATGATCTTTAAGGCCCCTTCCAACTCTAACCATTCAATGATTCTGTGATTCTATGATTCTTTATTCCTGGCTTGATACTTCTAATCATAGTTCGCCCAGACCCCTGACTTCAAACTGGATGATAGCATCCCACTCTACCAAGATGGATCAGTTGTCCTGCAAACATTTCAGACAGTATGAATCAGCTACTCTTGGGCTCCACATGCTCCCCAAAGACCTATTCTGAGGTCGGATACTAGTTTACTGGCCTCCTCTTTCAGTGCCTCCTGTCTAGTGGCACAAACTGGTAAGGCACCCACCTTTCTTGCAGATGACATTATCCCTTGTGAGGCCATAAGCTGTAGTCCTCCCTGAGCCACCAAAGGAGAATCAGAATATGAAGAAGGATTTGCTTTCCATTGGGTCCTGAGTGGTAAAACTTCATGGAGGACAAGTTAAGGATGCACCATTGCTTGTACAGCTCAGACAGCAAACATCTTGCTCCTATCCAGCTGGGGAAAAACAGTAGCTGCAAATTAATAGAAGAGAAGTGGGCTGAGTATTGAAAAGTCACCATGTACTAGAAAAAATATAGCTGTATTTAAAGAGAAAGGAGAGACTGACACTCCCGGAAGGATTTTATTGTTTGCATTTGTAAGATGCTAGGCGTTTTTAATGATGTGTTAATGACCATATCCTATTCAGATGGGATTCATCACACTGCCCTTTCTCTATTTAAAAATTTAGCATCTAGTCTTAGCTGGACATTTAGGATCCCCCTCTGCTGAAGGGCAGGAGATCTGTCTCTCTCCAAGAACACTCTCTATGACAGAGGGGATGCACTGCCACCCAGAGCTGTCAGCCTCTTTCCATGTGCTGTAGCAACACATCCAAGCTCCATCCCAGTTGTGCCTCATAATCGTCCCTTAAGCAACAGCCACTCTCTTCTGTCATGGTTGGGGATTTGCATAAAATAGCTTGAATTCCTGCAGAGTTAGAAGCCAAGTCAAAATTAGGTGATGGGAGTCCCATTGTTAATGCTGGTGAACAACAGATACATACAGTCCCACAGCATCAGAAACACACTCCCCATTGCATGTCAGAGCTTTCTCTGCCCTTTAAGATTCATATATTTACCAACATTAAGCTCAGGAAAATAATATTTGTAATTTCTTTATCCTGTAAATTGCCTTGCTCACCCTCCAAAAAATGCTGCTGAGTGTGTTCTACCTTCTGCTGCCCTAGGCCAGACTGAAAGGACCAGTTAAGGGGACACGTCCGTGGGCACTAGGTGATGGGTGAACCAAAAGGCCTAGTGGTATATCCAGCTCACTGGTGCCGAGAGAGAACCATCCTGTGTGAAATTATGCTCTTTATAATCTCTATTGCGTTGGGCAGCCAAAACTGGAAAGCTTCAAAGTCCTGAGTCATCGTTGAAGATGGCAGTCTTTATTTTAAATACTTCGGGGAGGGACTGCAAGCATTGGCCGCTATGACTATTGGGTCTATTTTTGGTTCTTCAGCCCTCAATAAACAGGACTATAGAAAGGCAGAGCTAAATCAAGCAGCCTGGCCCCTGCTTCTGCAGCCATTTGTGTCATTCATTGAGGGATGCAGATCATCTTAAAACCTGATACCAGTTTTTATTGGTGCTATACCCAAGCAGGACATGCTCCAGACCTCGTCCCCTCTGCTGCTTAGAAACCCTTTTCTAATTACTGTTTTCTAGATTCATTCATAGCTAATTCCAAAGCCTTTTAGCCTTTTTTTTTCTTTTTCCCCCCCTAATCTCCGTGTAAATAACCCCCAGCAGCTTGGGTGGTTTCTTGGTGCAGTTATAAGTTGTCTTCCATTGAAGGCTTTGGGAACACAAGACTTTTGCTGAAATCAGATCACTACAAATGGCATTGCTGTTTTTCACAGGGAAGAAGACTGGACTTTGTGGTTCAGATGTTGCCATGACCCAAGTGTTGTGTTGGAAGACACGTTTTTGTATAACAGCCATTTTATCTTCAACATTAGTCAGAGCTGACTTTTCTCTGTCCTTTGTCCTGTGGCTCTGTCTTTTGGCACCACCTGACATTTGACTCAAGAATCAGTCAGTATTTCCATAATGATTAACCCACCAATTGTCAGTATTCACAGCTCAGTGTTAAATATGGGAATACTTTGATTGCACAGAAGCCAAGTGACCGTTGCTAACCAAATAAAAACGTGTCTTGAAAGCTGCACACTCCCGGCTCCGGGCACCCTCAGTGCTGCAGGGCAGCCTCAGGAGGCAACGGGGAGAGCTCCTGGTTTTGACTGTGCTACCCAGCACTTCCAATGCAGTTGTTACAGTTCAGAGCAAAATGTGATTGGACCCACTGGCAACTTCAAGAAAAGAGTTAAAAAAAGGGGGAAAAAAAAAAGAAAAAAAAAGAAAAAAAAAAAGAAAAAAAGAAAAAGGAGAAATGTTTGGGCTGGAAGAATCTGAAGGAAATGACATTTTCAAGGGAATTTAGTTTCTTGAAATACAAAGTTTTGCTCGACGTTAAGACATTTTCTGCCCCTTTTGAAGCAAATTTTCTTCTCCCAAAATGCCAATAGTTTTCATTTTTAGCTCCTCTGAAAGGCTTGGGGATTTTTTTTTATCTTCTAAATGTTTTCAAAAGAAAATGTGGAGCCAGAAAGTTATTCAAACAAACAAACAAATGAGAAAATAACAAAGTGCCTGATTATAAAATGAAACATTTTAGGATTTCTTCTCTTGCCAACCCCCCCCCCAAAAAAATTGAAGAAGAATTTTGAGATTTCTGTCTCTCCGTGTTTTTTCCTTAGAGAAACTTTCATCTGGGAAGTGTTTCTGGGAGCTAATCAGAGGTATTGCACAGGTTACAGGTGTAGCAGGGCAGCTAGTTGCTGTGGAAAGACAGTGAGCTGGGAAATCACTCTCTTTTTAATTAATTTCTGTCTCTCTCTTTGCACTCAGGCAGATAGTAAGGAGTGTAATACCAGTAAAAGCCAAATACTTCAGCATAAAAATTTATAAGGGTATAAGAATTCCTTCTTATCTTTAGTGCCTTGCATCCTGCAAGCAGGGAAACCAGCTCTTTTCTTCCAAGATGGTTTGTTGTTTGATGTTAAGTGAGTCACTACACTGATGATGATGGAGCAAAATTTTCCTAGTGTCCTGCAAGTCATGGAGAGACTCTGGGAAGAGGATGCAGTGATAACCAGCTCAATCAGGAGAGGAAAGAACATGGTCCCTAGGCTCAGAGGATTCAAGGCAGGAAGAGTCTTCTGGATGAGATCAAAAAAGCAGGTCAGAATATGGACCTGTCACTCCAGTGATGCAACTCTGACCTGGAATGACCACATATATGTGTCCAGGAGATCACGGGATGTTTGTAAAATAGATCTTCTCTCTTGTGTAAGCAAGAGGATAAAATTATCCTGGCAGCAGATGTTGTTTCCCAGAATGAGGATCAAGGCTGGCTGCTTTTCCGGCAGTATTCAAGACATGAGGCTTTCCTATCCCCACAATCCTGAGGTTGCCGTCCTATGCAAGTGGTCTCAAACACGCAGACATACACATTTCTTTCTGACACAATATTCATGTTAGTCTGGCATAACGTTCCTCTTAACATCTCACATCATGTAAGTCTTCTCTACTCATTTCTGCAACATAAAAAGCAGTAGAAGTAAAAATGGGGAACTCAGGGAAAATGAGGGAAGACAGAAGAGAAAAACAGAGTAAACCAAGCAAATTTGGCAATATAGTACACCTTGCAACATGCCCGGGACTGGAGCGACAGACAGGGTCGAAGCTGAGTTACATAGCTAGAAGTTCCACTTCCACTTTTTAAAAAGGACACGGACTTTCCCAAAGTCTCTATCCAAATGTGCGCTCGTCTGGTACAGTGAGGACAGATCCGATCAGTGTGTGTGGCAGACGGTCATTCAGCCAACTGGGAGAAGAAGGAGGGTGGTTGGAGGAACAGATGTCTTGCCACGTGATCCCTAACAACCCGGCTCTGCAGGGTCGTAGGAGAGCACCAGAGCTGCAAGAGGTTCCCACTCTAGCAGTCTGTGGGTTTCTTTGGGGCTAGCTGCTCGCTGGCTGGCCACCATCCCACACAGTCCATTCAGCCTCACATTGGTAGGTCAGGTGTGAGCTCAACAAAGACAAAGTGCCTTTCTACCATGCCATGAAACCACACTGCTCCCTATTCCCCCTCCAAAGGAGTTCACATATGTCAGTTTTTATTTTCCTGGGCAAAGAGGAGGGTGAGTAATAGATTTGCTTTGTTACTGGCAGCGCTCACCGCTGAAGTGTGGGCCTGCATCTGCTGCTGAGATAAATCAGAAGAGATGACAGGGTGGTCGGGCGAGCATCTGACCAGAGCTTTAACAATGCATTAAATTTACAAGCAGAGGGAAGGTTTAATATTTCCGTCCCTCTGTAAATACACTCATGCGGCATCCCCCTACCTGTCTCCTGGGGAGTCAGGCTAATTGCCACAGGATGAGGAGCTGAGTCCAAACTGATTTTACAGGTCTCTGCAGCCAAGTGTGGCTGTGGGCAGAAGCATTAGGCATTAAAATATCACAGTAAGGGCCCAGGTTGTCAATGCCTGAGGAGCAAACAAACACCTGGCTAGCTAGGTTGCAACAAAAAAAGGTTATACAGAGTGTAAAGAGATGTGCAGCCAGATGCTGGCTATGGCAGGTAATATGCAGCAAGCTTCCAGTTTCAGTCTTTCCATCAAGATCTGGCTCCCGGACTGTGCCATCTCCATGACCCAGATCTTTCCTGTGTCTTATCCTTGAGGCACTCTTCTGGCCACATGCACCCAGCACCTCCTGATCCCATAATCCTAGCAGAGTTTCCTTCCATGAGGTGCAAGGAGAAGAGAATCACTTCCATCCTGTCCATAATATCACACCGTAGTGTTATGTGGATTTCTCCAGTGCCCAGAGTGGTGTCTCTAGAGTCATGACTCGCTGCGAGTGGGAGCAGGGGACAGCGAGAGTGTCTGTCAGCGTTGAGAAAGCACTGTATGCCTCTCCCTGCAGTTGCCTGGTGGGCTTATGGGAGTAATGCCCCCGACTACCCTGTGGCTGGCTGGATTATCAAAGACCTTCAGCTGAGATCTTTTCACACGGTGCAAAGTGCCAACGCTAACCTGATATTGAAGGACACATTGCGTTACAGCCTCTGAACTGGCCTTGTTTTAAAAGTACTGTCTTTTGTCTGTAACTCTTCAACTTCCCATCTCTTTTTACCTTTGCTGGGGCCACTCTTCACTTCTCTTTCTCAGCCCTTATTTTTCTTTTCCTGGTCAGGCAGTTTCCCTCTCTGTGACACAACCATCAGGTTGTGACCAGGTCAATGAACAAAAATTTTAGGCATCTGTGCTAAACTGGTAATCTAAATCATTCCTATGGCTGATGGAGAAAGAAACACAGAAGACAAATCTGTTCTCATTTTGATTTCTTGGTTAGACTGGCAGAAATCCTCTCTTGGAGTTGCCAGTATCTCTCCAGAAGCTATAGAACAGGTTACATTTATTTAAGCCAACCACCTTTTACTTAACCAGAATATGGTGAGATGACTCCTGCCCCTATCTTCAGAGAAGTGAAAGACAAATTTTCTCTTGTATCTTCTTGGTGGCTTTTTGAAATAAGCATAAATGCACAGGAAGCTTTGGGTTATTTTCCTTTTTAAAAAAGGATATGACTAGATGATTAGGAATGTTTAATACCAATATCGAAGTGGTACCTTCCACCTTCGCTTCGCATCAAACTAGTGTTTGTTTCATCTGTACCTAGTGAGTACGAGCTGCCATCAGTACACATGACAGCTGCCATCTTTCTTAGTTTACAGAGGCTGGACCAGAGCCTTGCAGAGTGAAATCCATTAATTTGACTGCTTCTTCCCAAAATCAGCCTCTCTCTACCACCTCAGACCCTCAACACAGTGAGAAGCCTTGCAAAGGGTCTCATCAGTGGGTTAGGCTGGCACTATCTCATCACCAAAGCTCCTTGAATGCTTTTAAACCACAGTATCCACAGGTTTCACTTAATCTAGGACCTGAATACAGATATCGCACAGCAGGATGAGACTTTTGCTTCTGACAAAGATTTACTGTGTGGTCTACAGACCAGATGAGTACGATTCTGTTCATCTAGGCACAAAGGTGTTTCCGTTACCCTCCTACCATGCAGATGGGATAATGTTATTTTAACATCACTCAGGAGCCCTTATAGCCCTATCAGGAGGGAAAGAAAGAATGTTATTTACAGTTTAATCCATTATGAAATCTGCATTTCTAAAACCAAACATTCAAAAGGATGAGTTCTGCTGCAGAAATCAGGAATTAAACTTTGAATAAGCTTTAAAGGCTTACTTAACATGAAGAAATATGAAAGGACAGTATTTGATTTCAAGTTTTTCAGTCTTTCAAATATATAACTTTCTAATTGCATAGGCCAACTCCAAAAGTTTAGGAGCTCATTGTTATTCTTAGCTAAAACAGAGAAGATACGCCATCATCTGACTCCAAGAACAGGTCTTTTAGGTAAAACACCTGCAGTTTTTCAGGGTGGGGGGCAATTTTAATGAAGAAATTTGATGAAAGGATGTAATCCTTCCATTCTCCCTATCCCCCCAGCCAAAACCTGGAGGCAGAAATGTGAACACAGATCAATTTAAATTATGGCTTCTGGCTATGGGGTTTTGGCCTGCTCAGTGCTTAGAGTTAATATCAAAGCATGAAGAGTTTTACATGCAGAGCAATATTGTTCTACCCAGCTAACACCCTTTTTTCTGACTGCAGCTGGATGAGCTGCTGAGATGTAAAAGAGCTGGGTAGAAACTTGGCCATCCCTGGACCTTCTGCTCCTCTCCACCAATGCTGACTACCTCTGCCTAATGGCCAGCATAGGCAGCTCTGCAATCATCTCCAAAACCAGCTCCCTCAGAACAGCCTGGGTTGCTTTTTGGAGCAGTTAACAAGCAGTTGAGCTGGTGGGCTGGGAAGGGAATGGAGGGAACAGATATGAACAGCTGGAGAGTAATAACTTTCTAAGGGGATCGGCTGCCACTGGAACAGCACGTCTGATCACAGATTTGTTGCCAAGCATCTGTTTTCCTCCTACCTCCTGATGTGGTCCGGTTTCTTTGCTCTGAGTCTGCTCCCTCTCCCATTTTCAAAGTCTGTGTTTCTCAATTCCTTATACATCCTCCTGGGTAGATAAAGACCTTAGTTACTCTACAGGCCCTTCCAGTGCATTTGGGAATTGCCCTCCATCCCCTTGTGTGTTCTGCCTAACAATGTCATGGCAAACACACTTAATCAAGGTCCCCTGAACTAGTGAAATCTCCAGGGAGTCCAAATTTGTATATTTTCTTAGGCAGAGTAATATCACACAGAGTATTGAATGACAGTTAAAAACCACATCTGGATCTTGCTCTATTATAATACATCCATAGCCCTAAGGGAAAGCAGTGTGGTTTAGTGATTCACGAAACCTGGGTTTTATTCCCAGCTCCTCCACTGCCTCCTTGGGTGACCTTAGCTAAGCTACTTCACTGCTTTGTGCTTTGATTTTGCCATCTGTGAAAATGGGTAGAGTGATTCTGTCTCCTGCTCAAAGTCCTCTGGTAGCCACAGAAAGCAATAGCGCCAAGCACTATTGCTCAGCCTCACATGCCCTTTCCACTTGGGATTGCATGCAAGGCAGGCGGTGCAACCCCCACACGCACACGCAGGTTCCTCAACAGCTCAGTGCTCCTCTGCAGGCTCCCTGGGGCTCTCCCACACCTCTCTGCCACTGCTGCAACTGGCAATGCTGAACACAGACACAACTGTGACTCTGTCCCTGCTGCACAAGACCCATGAGCAGCAGGGGTGCCACAGAATGGAGCAGCATCTGGGGACTGTGCCATCCAGCTTGTCCTGCTAGGAAACTCCATGCTCAGTGGCAGCCTGTCAGTTCTCCTGCTGTGACAGGCATGGCCTACCATGCAAGTTTGTATGTGCAGGCAGGGACAGAAACAGAGACGTTTGTGCAGACTGAAGATCCCAATCAGCCTTTCTTCTTGCAAAAGAAAATAAAAGCTTTGGAAAAAAAAGAAGAGTGTCTGTGACGTAAAATTTGTGTCCTGTGCAGTGGGAGAAAATACATACAGCCCCTGCTGAGGGCAGCACAAAATAGTGGTTATCTTTCTGTGTGTTATGAGGCTCATCCACCGAGACACAAACAGTTAAGCTCCTAAAGAGCACAAAGTTACAAACCCTGCTTTTCCTTTGAGAAATATTCCCATATTCCCCAGGTTACAACCCACTAGATAACAACCTTGAGCTGAATGTTATCACGGCTGAGATTTCCCACCGTAGCAACATACAGGATACTTTTTTGGTTTACTACCCGCTCAAAAAAAAAACTAAATAATGCATACAGCTAAATAAAGTGAAGGTTCACAGCTCTGACAAAGCCTTTCAGTGGGAATCTGGGACGCTTTTCAAGTGTTACCGACTGCTTTATTTTCCCATGGCTCTTTCCAAGATAATAATTGCTCCGCAGATGTTTCCCTCAGGACAGTGAGATGTTCAGGTACCGGGGCGAAAGCTGAGGCTTTGGGCTATCGTTCACAAGGCTACTGTTACTTGCTGTGTTCTTGTAGAGTGCAGCCTTTTCCCATCACAGAATTTCTTAGGCGTCTGGTTTATCAGAAACACCGTAAATTTGAGCCCTCCGGCTAATTGTGCCTGATTTATGTGAATGACGCGGTTCTGTCTGCATGCAACATGAATAAGAAAAGGGAGGGTACTTTATTCCTGTCACATACAGTAACTCAGACATGCCCAAATGCACGATTGAAATATGTTAGTCAGCACTTTGGGCAGTCAGGGCACTTAGACATCTGAGAAGATTCTAACTTCTGGCTTTTGACACATTACCAGTTATTCTACAGGTCCTGCAAAACAAAAACATGCAGTGTTTTGTGTTTAATCTTCCACTTTATGTGTGCTTTTCTCTGTCCTTAAACTGGCAGAAGCAACAGGCAGGTTGCCCAGAGAAGTTGTGGATGCCCCATCCCTGGAAGTGTTCAAGGCCAGGCTGGATGGGGCTTTGAGCAACCTGCTCTGGTGGGAGGTGTCCCTGCCCATGTCAGGGGGGTTGGAACTCAATGATCTTTAAGGTCCCTTCCAACTCTAACCATTCTATGATTTTAACATGGACTGTCACTTTCCTTCAGGATGGAGTACCACTTTAGGAAGAAGGGACTTTGCTTAATGACCCCAGTGTCACAGCAATTGTAGTTACCTTCTTAGTAACACTGCCACCTCCTCCTCCTTAATTTAAAAATAGGTCCCATTAGGTAAATGACTCAGGAGAACAATTATCCCTTCATGTGGTAATTTGAGGTCTGTAAAAGTCAGCCCCCAAGGGCACACAGTGAGTCACATAGCCATATGGACAATGTTTATGACTACTTGTGATGGGTATGGTTATACCAACTCAGGTGATGGGAGAAGCAGCTCGTATTTGTGGAACAAGCACTGGGCATCTGACTATTAGATTTTGGCTTAGTGGCCCATCCCAGGGAAGATGATGGAGGATCTCACTGCTGTTCAGCTAAGAGATCTATGCGCTAAACCCCCCTCCAAGGAGCAGGCATGGCAGGTTTGTCTACCAAGTCAAATCCAAAACAGGTGAGCCACACACTGAAAAGAAATGAAAGGAAGGGCTGCTTCCTAGCACATTCATATCCCATGAAAGTGGACAATCAACTGCTTCAAGGAACTGATGGAGCTTTCTTCTTGCTTCTAAGTCTGTTCAGAAACATTGCTTTTATCTAGCTTGGAAAGACCTGGCCCAGAGCTGCAAATTATCAGTGCTCCTTTGTAGGAGCAGGGGAGGGCCTCTCCAGAACATCTCCAGAGAGGATGACCATCCAACATCTCCTCCTTGAAAGCCGATCAGGAGGTCATTCTGATAAATCCTGAGAACTCTTTCCGCATGGCAGCTTTTATGTAGGACCTATGAAATTACAAAGAGCAACTTGCTCGCTCTCCTCTGCTCGCTGTAGGTCCAGCCAACCTGTGTGCCATGTGCTTTCAGACACAACAGAGGTACTCTGTTCTCTGCAAGTGCAGGGAAGAGGAAAGGGAGTGGGAAACTCTGAATGCAGCTGCAAAACTTGGCTTTGACTTGGTTGGGCAGAATGTTGAGCACTGTTGCAGTCTGGCCGGCCAGGGATTTGTACAGAGTTAAAAAAAAAATATACCCCACCTTACATTGCTCTTTTAAACTGGTCTTTCTATACTTCTCTCCCATATAACAATGGAGGGAATATTTTCTGCCTAGTCACATTCACACACAAACCAGCCTGGAAAAGAAGCCAGATATCTCACTTGGGATACTATCCAACAGTCTCCTAGAAATAGAAAGCCAACAAGGAAAAACACTTGGTCACTGCCAGACTCCAATGCCTCTGTCTGAGCTGAGCTCCTTGGAGCCAAAGCGGACACTGTAATGTCAGGACATTGAATTTCATCAAATCTGAGTTCATTGCACGAAGCCCTGCTTGGGAAAGGCAGCCAGCCCAACAGTCCATCAGAGGGGGTGATCTTTGATCTTCAAAGCTACCTGAGAGCCTGTGGTGGTGCTAAGAGCCCGGGTTTGGCTGCGAATAGCAATGTTCTTGCAACATAGAAACTAGCAGGAACTGTTTTCCATGCAAACCTCTATTCCCAGAAGCTTAAGACTCTGACTTCACTTGAGTACCGTTGCTATTGCCTAAATGTACACAAGGGACTGAACATAGCTGGCTTTGGCACCCATCCTTATCTAGAAGACAAATAGACCAAAAGCCTATTAACACTAGCTTTGTTCCCCAATGCACTGAGATACAACTTGGAGCAGTAGTCTGAGGGATCACTTTAAATCTCAGCACAAATTCACATTTCTGGGGTGAAAGCAGTTCACCGTGCTGAACTGCTCCACAGTGGCATCTGTTTTACAAGCAAGCGTAAAACCCTCCTTCCTTCCTACTGCATGAACTTGCAGGAGAAGGAGAAGGCAAGGGGAACACCTTCCTCCAGACAATCTGCTAGCTAATTAATTAACAAATGCCTGTGTGTAATGCTTTCAGCAAAGCCTTGTCTGTGTGCTAATTAGTATCATTAGCTGGTGCCCCAAGGAATGAGCTTTGATTACCCTTCTCTTACTGATTATGCAGGAACAGCCAGGCAAATGCTTTCATAGGTCATAAAATTATCTCAGCTCTTCTTAAAGCCCATCTACAGCCCTTAGCTCTCTGACCTGCTGTGCTGATGAGTCATCCGTGCATTGACTGAAAATGATCCTTCTTACTAGTTAACACCTCCCATTAGATGGCCTGCCATGAAGGCATGGAAAAAATGCAGCCTTTTATGATGTTAAGCTTCTTCTGTAGATTTACATATTGGTTTAGTCCTTGCTGTGGTCTAATGGAGGAGTCACATTTGCCTGGGTTATCTTCCAACAAGTGGTTCCTTATCCTAGATTCTAAGGCGACCCCTGAACAGACCCTGCAGGAAGAAGTTAACTTCCTACACAGGCCCATCACTATTATTATTTTAGTTTCTGTGGATATGCTTGACCTGGACCTCTCAGATCTCCCTTCCAACAACCAACATAACCCTGGACTCCTCTGCCCTCCAAGCTCCATGGAGAAATGAGAAAAAACACAGCATCTCATGTAAAACATCACATGATCGTTTGGCTCTTGCATCTGTTCTGGGACTTGTCCCAGTGGATCTGCCCCTTCCACTTCTCTCTGAGTTATGAGGCGTAATAGCCACCAAAAAATTATTGTTGATTGCTCGCAGAGCCTTCCCGTGATGTAAGTATTACTAGCATAAGTCACATTTCAAACCCATGTGCTCAAACATTTTGTGAAACCAAACATTTATCTGTAAGAGTTAAGGCACTAGTGCTTTATATACTTGCTCTCCATCAGACTAGAGCTTGAGGCTTGTGAAAACAGGTATAATCAGCTGTGTCACTTAGCTAGAGATAAAATTTGATAAAACCTACAGTCAAATAAGGTGCCAATCAAACGGATGCAAAATAACAGAGAGCCACCCTTTCTTCACAGCTAGTTTAATAGGATGAATTAATAACCACAAATTACTCAGTTCAAGGGAGCACTTCTATAATAATTAAGGACACGGTTAAACAGTCATGAGCAACCCTTTCACCTCTCTGTGGGCAGCCACCTTTTGTGCTGGATCACGGAGGTGGTGGAGTGAGGAAAAGGGACTTTGAGCACAAGAAACTAAGAATGGCAGAGAAAGAAAGAGAAGGAAAAAAGGGCAAAGTCAAGGGCACCGCACTGTCTCAGATCTGACAGACGAATATGAAAGGGGCTGTGGTCAGTAGCTGAGTGCCCTTTTGGTTTTAAGATAGAGCTGAAAATAGCCAATAGTAAATGCAGAAGAAAATGAAATGCAAGCAGGCACGGTTTTAGTTCTTTGAGATAAGGTCCACCATATGCATTTACAGTGTTTGGTAGGGACAAGAGCAGAGCAAGAAGGACTCTGTAAAATCCTAGAAGTGCTTTTCAACCCACAGAATCAGGAACGTTGTCCAAGGAGCTGAAAAAACAATAGATCAGAATATTGCCAAACTGCACAAAATGGCTGACTCATGCAATTATCAGAGCCACTATCACCAAGCAGAACAATATGCCCAAATTGAAAAGGAATGTATGAAAGACATGGGAAGACTCAACTCAACCAGTCACATGCCAGTTTCAGGGCTGGAAGGAAGCCGGGAATACATTGTACGAGACAAAAATTTACAAATGTTCACATTCATCTTCCTGTCAAGCTGAGTGGATACCCAGAGCAAAGGCCCAGCTGCCTCTACAGAGGAGCTTTTCAAGCAAGACGACCTGCCACCCTACATAGCCTAATACACAGATGAGGTGTAAACTGGAACGTCATCTCATGGAGTTTCTCAAGAGCATGTTGTGGAGTAGGAGCCAGGAGCCAGGACTGATGGAACTGCCTGGCCTTCTCACATCACCCATCACAAAAGAGAACAATGAAGAACCTCAGCCAGCAGTTACCAGGCAATGAAACTCCATTTCACATGCTCTACGTTCATACTTTATCGAGGAATGGCTTTTGGATCATGTTCCACCAGAGTATTGCTACTGTCAGGGACAAGGTGAATTTCCTGATTTTAATAAATTAAGTTAAATTAAATTAAATTAAATTTTAAAATTACTAACACACTCTCACAGAAATAGGCAAAATCCAACAAAAATAATTGCCCACCCATTTTCAAATCTCTGCTTGTGGCCTTGATATCATCCACAACCACTAACATCAACACACACATATGTAATACAGAAATATACCCCTCTGTGCTACTAGTCTTAGTACTGTTAGAGCCTGGAGCAAAGCTCGAGCAGTTAAAAAGGAGTCTCTGACTGAGAAGCAAAATTTCAACCTTGGAATCCCACACAGATACCCAGACAGGATCCAGTTAGCTCCTCAGAAAAAATCATGCATCCAGGGAGGAAGAAACATCAGTGGAAATCACAAATCCTTGTTTGTTCAACAGGCTGGTTAGTGGCCATGGGCTTCACTGCAGCCAAACACCAAGACCTGGGCAACAGCAGAAGCCACAAGCGCATTAGAAGAAACTCAAAGGGAGATTCCCCATGTAGACCCTGCTGCTTGTGCTCACTCCTACTCAACTCCTCCCAGGCATTTCTAGAAAGCAGATATTTGGCTAGGCAGAATCCCTTCTGCTCAGTAACTGTCAGAATAGATGCCTGAGCACACCTTACCCATTAGAAAATCAAATGGAGAACAGATTCATGTGATCACAAGACAGATGTTCATAAAATTACCAGCCCACCTGTGTAGTATTAAAATGTGTAGAGAAGCCTTTGAAATCCTGCTTCCTGGGGGTACATGGCTTAACACTATCCTTCCTCTCTGAGCTAAGCTGTAGTTCTATAGACTTTAAGACAGCTGCTAGCTGGGCAGAACATGACATTTAAGATTCACTTTGCAATCTCTTACAAAGAAGACAATAAGGCTGTTAAAATGGATTGTGATACAGACAGCATGGAAGGTGTAAAGCTGAAGTAGAGTGAAGAGTGCTTTCCTTCTGCTTATTGTGGAAGGAGGGGTACCACATCCAGGGACTTGGTCCTCTCTCTTCCTGTGCTGGGAGAGTATGTACCTGTTGCACCTGACCAAACATGGTTCTCTTTAGCTGAGGGCTTGATGAGATCCCAGAATGGAGCATGACAATATTGTGTACACAATAACTATCTGCTATCCTTGTCATCACCTGTCCTGGCTGACTTTGTCATGTGGCCTGCCCAATATTCTGAACAAAACCCCATTTGTCTGTGATGCAGCTATTTTTAAGAACACGTACCAACTGATTGCTCACAAAGCCTTCATTATTTAATTCTGCATTGAGGGCTTTGCAGACGTGAAAATGCTTTTATACGTTGCACATAGCCATGAGCCTGTATATTTTCTCTTTTTGTTTTCAGAGCGAAATTTGGAACAAAGACAGCAGGAGTAAACTAGAGCCCCTTTTCTTCCTGGGTAATCCTCTTGGACCCAGTCCAACTCTGTGTCACCTGTGCCTGTAACTCTTTCGTCTCTCACAGAGTTTGCATCCATTTCCTCGCTCTCCGTATTTCCCTGAAGAAACACTGCATAATCAGCAAGCAGCTAATCTGTAAATAGAAGGCTTGGTTGGCATCATCAGCACCTTTTCCTGTATCTGGGAATTTTCTTAAATGATGTGAGTAAAATATTTAATAAACAAATTCATACTCCACCCAGCCATAAGTTTCTAGGTCAATGGACATGTTCTCCTTCTGCCATAAGAGGGGGAATCACCAGTTGTTATTTGAGTACTAAATAATGGTCTTTCCACAGCTGCTGAGAAAGGACATTTCTATCTTTGAGGTTTTAAAGGAAGAAGCAGGAATGAGAAGTTTCTTGTGGAGAAGAAGTCTCGTAACCGCACATTATTTTCTTTTCTTTGGAGCAGGACAGCATCAGATAAAAAATAAAATTTCCCATCAATAAAATGTTGAGGCAAGGTACTCAAATATTTGTTCAGAGCAGTTGAAGTATTACTATTCTGGGAAAAAAAAAAAAAAAAAGGGGGGGGGGGTCTTAATTTTGGTAGTTTTTGTATTCCTATTATGATGCCTATTATAAAAATCTAAGTTACATTTTTCAAAAAACGAGACTTGTAAAAATTTAGTTTCTAACCAGATAATATTAGCCTTACCAAAAACTTACCTTGAAATAGACACTCATCAAAATCCATGTGTGGGTCTCGAGTTTCTCTCTCTCCGTGCATTTTTATTTTATAAGAGAAAAGATGTTTCCTCGGAAAAATTCAAAATCACTTTTATTCATGATGTTGCCTCTTGGTATAGTGTGTGAACACTGGTCCTCTAAAATCAGGAGCAATAAATACTTGTTTAGGTTTGAATTTCCCTGTCACTTAAGTCCTGTATACTGCTGAGACAGATAGTGGGGCAATGAAATATTACAATGGAGACATACAGAGTCAGTGATGGGTTTATAATTATGTCTAGCATTTCAGGTCTAGCTGTGAGCAGACCAATTTCTTTTTCATTCCATTCTCACTCAAATGAGTTGAACCAAGAGATTGGGACTGATAAAGTCCAAGAAATTATAATGTGGAATCAGAGTCCAAACTTCAGATCATGGGCATATTTCTAATAAGACAATACCCCTAGCAAGAGTGCTAGCATAGGTTATGTCTGCATTTGGGTATAGTGTCACACTCAGAGCAAATCTGTAGCATGCAATGGTTGATGCAGGGACACCAACAACCGCACTATATAACATTCATGCTATACACATGCTTGATGTTTTCCCTATGACTACCTCTAGGTTGGCTCCATGGACTGAAATGTTCTGATGCGGATGGAGAGCATTAGGTTCACTTCCGCTTAGCTTCATCTAGCACCACTCTATGGTGGAAACTGAGGTTTTCATGTGGAAAAGTGGGTAAGTGAGCATGGCTCACATAAATTTCCTGACCCAGACTAATGCAACCATGAAGCTGCATGCAATATTACACTGAAACTTGTCTAAAACTTCAGAGAGTTTGAATAACATTTTCTGCCTGTAAGAAAAGCAGGTAGGTACAATAATATGTTCCTGACTTCTCTTGTTTTAATTTTACCGCAAGGTTCAGACACACCTGTAAAGCAGAACAAATGTTGTGCATTTCACAGCTACAAAACCAGCTCAGCCCATAACTGTGATTTCATTTATTCATGTCCTCTATAACTATTAAACATGAGCTTATGTGGGTTATGTGTCATGCAAATGAGAAGCAGTGGATTCCCTGGGTAGACCCACGAAGTTTCACACCAGTTCACCTGGGTGCTGTGGAGATGATAACCATGCAAACAAGATACTCTATATATTTTACTGTCTGAGGTTTCTTCCTAAATCCTCTTTGCTCTACAGCAAGTCCTGAGCTTATGGTTCTCCAGATAATGCTAACAACTTTTTGATGGTGGCCTTGTTCCACAAAGGGTAAACTGTCTTCACCAGAGTTGCCAGCACCAGCACTTGATGCATCATAGCTGGCCCCTGAGGGCTTTTCTCAAAAACCAGCATGATTTCTCAAAAAATCATGGTGAAGCTTGCCAGCCAGAGGGACATTTAAGAGCCAGAATGATGTTGCAAAAGGAATAAAAAAGTCCTCCTAATCAGATCACTCTCCCTCACCTGTGCTGGACAGACTGGGATCTGTTGGTCCTACCTGTATTTAATGGAAATCAAGTTTTCTCTAGGGTTTTGTTTCTAAGAACATGTACCAACCAATTACTCACAAAGCATCCTTCCTTTAATTCCACAACAGAGTCTCTGCAGAAATGAAAATGCATTTATATTTTGCACAAAGGCAAGAGTCTCTATATACCTCTCTAAACTTGGAACTTAGAGAGTAGGAGTAAATGGAAGTCTTCTTTATCTTTTTTTT
>VXBW01005695.1:2176258-2219380 GCA_013400375.1 Thinocorus orbignyianus | reverse complement strand
TTTTTTTTTTTTTTTTTTTTTTTTTTTTTTTTTTTTTTTTTCACCAGAACTGCTGGGTCTGCTCCAGGCTCTTGAGTAACTGTTTCCGAGCTTTCTGAACAGCCATGGAAAGCCAGAAGGTTACGTGTACACCTTTCACAGTACTTCGATTTCTATCAATACATGGTACACATTTTTGATGGCTGGACCCCAAATGCAATGGAAATGCAAGGAAGGATCATGGAGAGAGCAAGAGAGAGTCCCTCCTAACCTAGTTATCTGCTCTCCTTCCCTGGGGATGGCTGTTAAACTGGAAATCAATTCCATCAAGAATGAATGGATTGGTTTAAAAAGCAGATTGTGCCCATCTTGCCACTGAGGTGACAAAGTCCACATGGAATCCTGGGATGGTCTAAATGACAAATGTGTCAGGAGGTAGCACTGTCCAACAATTCAATTTTTAAAAATTTCCATTTTAAATTTGAAAAAGATTAGAGAGACAATGAATCTAAGGAGCAGAGAGAAAGCTCTAGCCCTGACGCATAGTATGTCGCTGGTCAGGGTGGGGAGAAAAAAAAAACCCTGCCAACATGGGGGAGTACTGTGTTGAATCTGGAGCTTCTCTTTCCCCCTAGAAAGAGACATTCTTAACTGAGAACTCGGGTGTCTCACAGAGGATTTGCTGCAGACCCAGCAGCCATGCCCATTCAATGACTCATTTGAAAACAACCATTTTCTGAGAGTCTTTGTTTATGGATATTTGAGCAAATAAATGTCAGCTCCTCCTCTCTGGTTATTAATGATGCAGTTGCTCGGCTCTGTCTGCACAAATTCTGCATCCTTATCTGGTGCCTCATCTCAGACACAAACTGAATGACCGAGATAAGCCATGTGCATCTCCTGTACTTCAGCATCATCAGCAACAGTTAATCTCCGCTGGGATCACCAACCAAGCTCTACCTGCAGGGGATCCATGGGGGCGGATATTATAACAAGAGCTATCCTGTCTTCATGTCCAGATACTTTCTCTTGAAACCCATGGCGGGAGGTGGGGGTGAGTGAAGAGCCCTGTCTAAGAAAAACAGGATTAAGGTGACCTCTGCGGGGTGGCCTAGACAACTCACTTGATAGCTCAAGAAATGGATGATCTTCTAGTTCTCCTTTCCCCTCACATCATAATTTTCGTATGAGTTGGGGTACAGATCACTGAAGATTTTGGTACAAGAAGAATATAGCAAAGCAGGTTGAATTATTTTTTTTAGTAGAAAAATGCTAATTCATCTCAAATTAAACTGTATGAAAGAAAGAGTTAGTACTACCAAATTTTGCTTTGAAAGTAATAATTGCCAAAAATATAAGTTCTAGGGTTTTTTCTTTTAATTCAAAATGTGTTTCCATTTTAATTATAAACTGTAGAACAATTTTATTTAAAAGTTAAAATCTAAGCAAAGCATTTCAAAAAACCTGACATTGATGCCAATTTTAGTTTGTCACTCTAAAGGAATTGTTCATTTCACATGAGTTTTGCCAATTCAAGACACGAAAATGAAAAAAAAGTTCAAAAATCTCAAAAAATATCCTTAAGAAAAGAGTTCGTTTCATAGACGTATTTGTCTAACAAAGGCAAATGAACAGTTTTGATTGTCTGGTAAGTGCAACAACAGTGACCAAAAAATAGACTGTAGTAACACTATCTTCTAATGTATTCTTTCTGTTTCTGTCTCATTTTTATCCAATTTAATTTTTAAAAAAAAAAAAAAAATGTGACTGATGTCTGTAGTAACCTAATCTTTAATTTTATTCATGCACTTGTACAAACAAAAATCGAAACTTTCCAAATTTCAATGATTTAGCTGACTTAAAATAGAGGTCCATGTGGTTTCATGGTGTACTGTGAAATTCAGGAGACCCTTACCAGCCACTGTCCTCCCTCTCCCTTGTACCTTTCACCTCTTATGAGTTGGAATCCGGCTGCTCATTCTTCTAATGTAAGTCCCCGATTAACTTCTTTCTATGCTTGCAGTTGCTGTAGCAAAGCAACAGGCATGAAAATGATTTTATTGTTTTGGAGCCAGAGACCTGGATTGTCCTTTATTCCCTAACTCTCTCAGGCTAGGAGACTGCAACCTCAACCTTGATTGGTCCCAAAATGCTCATGAAACTTCCTATAGTCCCTGTTTCCAGACAGAACTAAGGACTGTCTTTTGTCTGAGATACTCATATAGACTTATTGCCAAATTGTCTGAGTGTCTCACAGTTCTCCCTCTATTTATTTTCCCAGTATCTCTGGGAAAACTCTTGTTAGCTAGGAATCAGACAGATTACATTTCTCCCCAAGCCCAGATCTTTCTTAGGTACCTGACATATATTCAAGGGGAAAAATCCCACTGATTTCCATGAAAGCAAAGCTGTTAAGAACACTACGGCCCCAGAGATACAGGCACATAATTATGGCAGCTTAGCAAGTTACCACCTCTTCCTCTGAGGTTTAATGTAGACCCTTTCACTTCATGATTAGGACCAGATCAAACAATTTTGGGCGCATCAGCTCATGGGCAATAACTCCATTCCCTTATCAAATGTATCTGCATTTTCATATCAAAGTTTAAGAACCTTTTGAGTGGAAGGGACATAAAATCATTCTGGGCAAAAAACAAACCCATAGGTCTGCTTGTGCAGTTCTACTATTTTGATTTTCATCACAGCTCATTAGAGATCAGGCAGGACTTTCTGTTCAGCTGCTACCTTTATTTTCTCCCATTTTGCTTGTTCTCCTCCATCAATAGAGCTGGACTGCGCATGTAAGCTTGGGAAGAGTGTATTCATTTTGGGTTTCATTCTCAGTCATTTTGGGGTTACCTTCTGATGGATCAGTTTTCAAACATTCTTCTAAATGACTTATCCAGGGTCACATAGCAGCAGGACCTACACCAGCGTCAGTTTCTTATAGATGCTATACTGACAGCTTCAGGACCAAAAAATCTTTCCTATCATTGCTCTGATGACCTCCATGCTAGCTATTCCCAACAGCTCAAAAACCATGGTGCACTTAAGAAATTATTTGTGAGGCAAAAATATGGAAATATAGGAAATCTGCTTCACTGTTGCACGTACCTTGGGAAAGGTGACAAAAGCCCACAGTGCCACAGCGCTGATGGGAGTTTCCCCTTTGGGTTAGCAGGTCATAGCTCTGAATCATGTTCCTCTTCAAAACAAGGTTAGTTATTGAAAAGCTTTTGGGTCTCAGCTGCCTCTCTGTTCCTCAGCTCGAGCAGCAATGTTCTTTGGCAAAGGAGCAGGATGATCAGCCGCGGGCAGCAACCCCAAGGTGTACAAGGCAGGTAAATCTGCCCAATTTAATTAGCTCAGCTCTTGCTCACAGTTTCAGTGTAGACCCAAAATAAGATAAACCCACTGCATCTGGTTTAGCCAGTGATAGGAACTTAATTCTGTTATTCTGTTATCTACAAAGGCAGGCAGATATTAGATAGATAAATAGATAGATAGAACAGCCTGAAGTCATTCTAGTGATAAATCTATTTATTTCACTGTATTTATATAGATAATCTTCTTGGCTGAAAAATGCCCTCAAAAGAAGTCCCTGCGGCGTCAGTTTGCACAAACAAAGGCAAAGCAGCAACAAACAAATAACTCCGTCTCGCATGCTACATGGGACATGAAACACACGGCAAGCACTTTGCCCCTGGAATGTTTCCAGCAAAATTTTACCAGAGGCAGTTTTAAAGGAGATGTTCCATGCTTGTCTGGGGATCTGTGTGCACATGCCATTATTCTGAGGGGAGAAGAAATGCAGTTGTGAAGCTGCACTACAAAATGCAAAGAAGTTGCCGTGAGACCAGTTCTGGAGTCGTGTGCTTGGATTGATTTGTTTGCTAAATCTGGGTAACCACGTATCTTTTTAAGACTGTGTTTATTCAGACGGGAATACATGCATAGGGTAGCGAAAGACTATTTCTGGAGAATCTACTTTAATGTATTTACACAGAAAAGCCTTTGTGGGATGAAAAAAGGTTTGGAAATAGTCCCAACAGAAGATTAGGGGCAAGGGAAGGGTCACACTTTCCTGAATTACCTGTTATTATCAGAGACAAGATACTGATTGAGCTGAACCTTGGCATGTTCTTGTCTGAACTCTTTAGTGCTCCTGTCACAAGAGTATTTTAAGTTTCTGGCCAAAGATATCTTCTCTAGCTTTTGCTAAAGAAGCTTTTGCTTTCTCTGTTATCCAGCAGGACCTGAACTAAGATAGTCAGCAGGGAGACACTGACTTGAAACATAGGCAGGAGTCAATTTCCTAAGCCATTTTAGACCCTCTAGGGCATCTTCAGCAGCCTCGTAGGTCTGTCAAATGCAGGGCAGGACCTATACCCCACTCCCTTCATTCCGCATATCAAACAGAGGTCAGCTGGGACACTCCACCAGCCCAAAAATGCCACTGCTTCTTTTGCTTAGGCAGCCTAGTCTCACGCATGTTGTGGGTGTTGTCACCATCAGAGAGACAGCTTCATGGAAAACAAGGACACTCCTAGCCCAATGTCTCTGTCATTCCCCTTTCTCGTATTACGCCATTTGCCAATTCAACATCTGTATCTAGAAGATACTAGGAGCACCTACTCCCCACTAGCTTCCAGAAGTGCCACTGGAGATGTCTGTGTTGTATATGATCTTTGTGGTCCCAGCACAGTCTTCTAGGTCAGGACGACCTCAAATCTGCTGTATCTCAACTTTGTTGTCAAGTTGGATCCCCACAAAACTATTCACACAGCAGCCTTGAGGAGACAGGATCAAGGGGGGCTGTTTGATGTTCCCATTTCGTATTTCACTACTTTCCCAAAGGTACAGTTTGAGCTGTCCAGTCCCAGGAAGCAAGAGTGAATATTTTGGGCCACCTGGACTTCAAGGGAATCAGCTAATTCATCTATCTTACCATGCAGATAAGCTTTCATCAGACTTTTCATCATCTTGTATAAACACAAGCTCAGGAAAGTCCATCTCCCTTTTGACACGTTATTCATTCTACTCCTTTTCTCATTAAAATTCCTGCCCGGTGCTCAAACACCAGCAGTCAGTGTCATTGTCAGATGTGTCATTTAAGTCCCAATAAATCATTATTAGTGCCAGCGTTGTTTAGAAACACAGCTATTAATAGAGAGGTCCAATGGAAACAGAGAAGCAGCCAAGGAAGGGGTGACGGGTGAGCTGGCATCACCCCCACTTTGCCAACAGGGACTCCCCCTCTGACACTCATGATGGCCAGCAGCACTGAAGACCTGCCAAGGAGAATGTCCCATCTGCCTGGCAGAGGCAAACCCCTACGCTGGCCTGCAGCAAGCTGAGCCTGCCAAAGGAGATAGGTTGTGTCACAGGGAAAGATGTAAAAAATTAACATTTAACTCAGAGCTGGAAGTGACGGTTCACAGCAGCAAGGCAATGCTGTACTCAACTGCCTGTATTAGCAGCTGTATTAGCAGCGGTATTTCAACATCTCATGGCAGACAGGACCTTCTCTCATCCCCATGTGGGAGTGCTCACTCCCCCATGCACTTCAATGTTGTGGTGGTGAGTCAAGGGAAGGTTGATGGATGGATGTTTGAATTAGCCGGGTAGCACACGCCGACTAGCAAAGCACATGGAAACCAAGTGTTTATTTTTCATGTACAACAGCATAAATCCCGAGCACCCATCCCTCCCCTGAAGGGCAGCAGCCTGGTTCTCAACACACACCACCACCCTCCATCCCACCTGCCCCTGCACTGAGCCAGTTGGATTTGCCATCTAGCCCACAAAGCTGACTGATAGCCTTCATGCAAGGGGTCTGGAGGGTGTTTGTGGAGAGAGGCAGAGGTGTTGGTTGTGGAGACACAGCAGGGAAGGAGAGAGAGCCTGCCAGCAGTCTTACTAGGTACCCAGGATGATCACAGATCAAAAAGTAAAGCTTTGCCTCTGAGCTCTAGGAGGTGGCTGCTGCTTTTGTTATAAGACATCTGGCTCAGAAAAGTAAATCCTAGGGAGTAAGATTGCATGGGAATATAGTATCTTCTGCCCTTCTTTCCTCGGCCCTTTGCTGATAAAATGAAAATGTGCCTGACGAAGCTCCCACCACGCTCTTTGTCCTTTGCTGGGTGAGTTAGTCTCTTTATTATGAGACACTACCAGGGAGCCTGGACTGATTCAGGCTTTTGTGCCTTTTTCTCCCAAAACACTATCTCTTCAAATTTCCTCCATCACAGAGGCTGATTTGAGGGAGATCAGCCCTAGGGAGCTCTCTTCAGGAGGCGTTTGGTTCACATCTATGGAAAAGCATAGGAGAAGACCACACAATAGCTTGTGCGTGGTCATGGCACCTGAATGGGTGGCTGCAGAAAGGTGTGATTAGGGCAATGGGAAATAAACCACTGATCTTCTCCAAGAACATCTCAGAAATGCAAATGTGTGTGTGCGTGTGTTTTGGCAGGGAAGAAGGATGGAGGGCAAGTCTCACAGCTGCAGGTAGCAACCAAGGTATTTTCCATCTTGCTCTTCCCCAGATCTATTACTGCAAATAGCTTGGTTTGCTTCCCCCCACTTTTTTTTGTACTTTCTAAGACACTGCAACTCACATGAAAACACACAACCTTAATTGGCACTGTCAATTCCAGCTGACAGATCTCCTATAAAACACACCCAGCAATAAAAAATGCAATCCCTTTTCCCTCCCCCACAATGAAGTTCAATTAAAGTGAGACAAGGAAGACTCCAGTGGATGGCTACAGGCAGACTGCAATTTGCTGGATTTATGAAAAAATGTTGTAAACTTGCCAATACTTTGATGAGGACCCCTTTGTGCTAACAAAATGAAGTGGTATTTACTCATTGGAAGGAAGACATTAAATCCCGCTGTACTAATGGGTGGGTTTTAAGGCTGCCCAAGGTGCTTCACCATGAAACCGAGTGTGATTTACCAGCAAACAATCAACCCCCACCACTCTCCCCTGAGCCTTGTGCTTCTCACAAATACTCCTGATGGTTTGCTTTCCTTCCCATTTCCCACATTGCTAACTGCCACAGCATTAGGGATTCTGCCTGCATTTTCTCTGCCCTGCACAACTTCATGAAGGCTTGCTGATGTTTGTGTGGCAAAGCCTACTCAGATCCAGACTGAAGAAAAGCAGGGGATGCAAAAAGGAGCAGCCCCTCCAACCAGACCCTTCTATCCTTTGGTATGGTGGGGACCTTCAAGGACTGAGTCAGTTTGGAGCTGCGCCCATGCCCTCAGCGCCTCCAACAAAAGCCTCAGGTGGTCTGTAAGAGAGAAACCCAGGCTTACTTCCTGACCCATGATATTTCAGCCTTCCTCATACAGTCACAGCACCTTCTCTGCACCCTCCCTGGCCATAAGCCACCATCTCTGTGCATGGAGGTGGCAGAAGAGAGGAGCATCAGTAACACTGCAGCCAGGGGTAGGTAGGGAGGAAGGAAGGAGATGAATCCAGAGGGAAAGCTGGCTGAAGAAGGTGGGATGATAATGTAACAACTATCTGGAGCCCTCCCAAGGGAAACCACAGCCAGATGTGCTTGTAGTGTTGCAGCGGGACCTTGAGGAGAGAACTAAAGGAGACCCTTTGATGCTCATCTCTGAGGCAGATTGAGCAAGCGGGCCAGGTTTGCTCAGCAAGTGGGAGGTGGGAGGAAGAAAGGGCAAGACTTATCCTGAAGGCTGGTGGGAGCAAACTCCCCCCTTGCCCTCTGGCAGGGGGCTGAGATGCAAGGTGTGAGGGGAGAAACAGGGAAGGTGCAGGAAGCGTCCCGATTCTTTGGATTTAGGTTTTGTTGTCAACAACCCTTGCAAGAAGAAATGTGGGCCTGGCCAGCTGCAGAAGTGGTCCCTGGGGAGTCCAGGCCAGTGAACAGCACTTTCTGACACCCAAAGCCAAGGATTCAGAAGTAGTGTGGGTAACAATTTTGGCAGCACTGAGAGCGAGTGAGATGCTCCTCCTGCTTCCCCACTGCCTTGCTTCTTGGGTGGCCACTGCCCTGAGGCAGAGAGGGAGTGTGAAGTGCTTCTTGATAAGAAGGGGAAGGGAAGGGTTAGGTGAGGGGCAGGAGGAGAGGGCAAGGAGGGCCTGAGGGAGGAAATTGGGATCCTGATCCCCACTGCCACCTCCGCATCATGCTGCTCCCCAAGTATCAACTTCCTTCTCCCTCCCCATTGAGACACCTCACCGATTCACTGCCAGGGCTGACTAGAGCCCAGCAGAGCTTTGGGCTTTCTACCGCTATGCTGGGTGGGACATGGGTTCCAGCCACAGGTTCAAGCCCACAGGCTTGTGTGCCTGCACATGCTCTTTAGTGCACAGGCAGCAGCAAGGGGAGAAGAAAGTCAGTGCCAGCTTTTCCCAGGCTTTGCACTGTGCTGCTCCTTGCTGGCAGCTCTGCCAGGGAGGAGAAGAGGTAGGCAGCCAGGAACGCAGGCTATGAGTGGAGGGGGAGGCGGAGGAGGAGGCTGCTTGGGACAGGGATGCTGGCTGGTGCTGTGGGTCTTGGTGGTGATAGATCAGTGTGGGATGCCAGAGCCAGAGTGCCTGTGGGGGAAGCTTGTACTGTCTGGCGCTGCTTGGACGTTCTCTCATCTTTGATAGAAACAACTGAATTTGCGAACTTGATTCCCACAAGAAAGGCCCTCAGTGTTCACAAGGGAACAGATTAGGGATTGTCCTAAAGCCTCACGGTGGCCAGGGCACTGAGGAAAGCCAAGTACCAGATTTCCTTGGAATGCAACAAATCTCACAGTGCAATAAGAGCAACAATAACTTTCCCTTTGGCCCTCCCCCCAACCTCAGACTCAGCACCTCACAGGAGCTTCCTCTCTGGGGAAGTGCTTTGCAGCAAGAGCAAAGCAAAGGTGAAGCCTAATGAACTGTCAGGCAGATGGGTCTGGAGGGACAAGTGGAGGGCAACAGACTGTGCAGAGGAAGTGAGAGAGGCTTCCATGCCATCAGTGCTCTGCTTGCACATGGACCTTCTCTAGGTATGGTGAGACAATGCTGGTCTTCTCTAAGCACTGGGGAAATCTTCAAGCAAAATGTTGAGCTCCCCCAGTTTGCTTCAACTACAAGTCTCCTTCTTATCCAGAAAAGACTAGATTACCTGCTCAGCCCATGAATTTGGATGTCACATCCCTCCTGGCATATGTAGCAGTCCACTGATCACAGGTACAAGAAAGGCTTGGTGAATCTTCCTTTTTTCTTCCTTTCCTTACTACATGGTTTTTCATCTCCATGGCAACCTGCTCTGCCTTTGAAAATGGTCAATGATGTCTCTGGCATGTGTAGACCTGCCACCACACTGGCATCCAAAGGTGAGTGGAAAGTGTAGTCCTGCAACAGATAGATGCTGGCTGTCTGAAAACTGAGGTAAAATATCCCACCACAACATTGCATTCAGCTCCCAGTTTAGGAATTAAGCCTGGGCTCATGACAGCTAGAATCATAACTTTAAAAAATGCAAGCATTTTTTTTCACAATTTGTATGTGTTTGTTGCAGCCCATGTATGATTAAAACCTTTTTTCTAGGCATAGAAGTTACATGCATTACCAGAAGGGCATCACGAGCCATGGTGATGCTGATTGCGCAGAGGAGACTCTTCTATCCTAATTATTGCTCTGCAAATGAGTCAGAAAGGCCTGAGGGGTATTATTTGTTAGAGGAACATCTTGAACAGCCTGAACTCCTGACTGCTGAAGCAGAGGAAAGATTTCCCTGAGGTTACCACAAGGCATTCAACCAGCCATTCTCCTTGTGATCTTTAATGCTTACATCCCAGACAGTCTCATGTTTACATCATCAACCATGATGAGGAATATTAATCCTCATCACAGCACAAAACAACAGGCTGGTCCCTGTCATGAGAAACTTAGCAGTGTAAGGCAAAAGGCTTCTGAAGGCTCTGGGCAGGTGCAGCAGCATGAAGTAGCCCATGACCAATGTAATGGTCACCTTTGGACTCCTCACTCTACAGCGGAGCTGGCGCACTGCACAGGTTGTTGATCAGCCCCAGAAGCCCAGAAATCTACATTTCAGCTGAAAGACATCACTATACACAGCCCTGGGGGAGAAACTCCCATTGACCATAGCACAACTATAACAGCCCATGATTCCCGATAGCGGTGATGGTGGGGTTTGGATTAATTTGCCGTCATTTCATCATTTACACTAAATGCCATGGTTCTTTGATAAACATTTCAGGCCTTTTTCCAAACAATTTTTCCATTCGCAGCTGATGAAAACAGGCTGTCAGCACTCCCGGTAGAAACACCCTGCTCATGGCAATAGTCGCTTTTGGCCTAGTGGTCTCCCTGGAGCAAGTCCAAGTGAGAAGGCAGTCTCAAGGCTCCATTCCTGAGGCTGATCGGGTCTGGGACGAAGGCATCCACTGTTTCAAGGAGATCATGACGCTCTTTCCCTCTGAGGGACTTAGGGGACAACAGAGGGTGGGTTTTGAGAGCCTGGAGGCTGAACTGGCACCAGCCAACCCAAAAATGAGGATAGGGATGATGGCAGACCCCAGTTCCAGGGGAAAGGTACTATTTTCTTAGGGCAAAGCATGGGTTGTCTTCCAGGTGTTAGCACTAGCAGCCTTTATCTGGTGAGCTCTCCAGCATCTTTTCCTCCCTCCCTTAACAGGTCTGCTGAGAGGCACTGGCACCCAGGAGCACAGACCTCAAATCATTGGGAGCTTCCTTGTGGGGACTATCCTCTAAATACTCTTACTTCTGCATCTGTCATGCAGAGCTGAATGAAGACCTCATTCCAGTCTGAGAAGTCTGAACCTGAAGCCAAACATTGCACTACTGGACTGCAACGCTTTCTGTGGAAGGACATCAAACCCAGAGTTCTGTCCAAATTCTGTTTTTAGAGACTGTACCATACTAAGGCAGGGCCCATGGGATCTACTGGGTTCATGACTGACACCATAATTGTAAAATGCCCCTGAGAGGCAGGTTTAGGCCTGGCAAGGCATCCCAGACTTAAGAAGACAAGCATATCCCTTCCCTGGATTTCTGCGTGGGGCTTGCCCATAAAGAGTCCTGGAGCATCTTTCATCTGTGCCTTCAAAGTTTGTCCTTAGGAGCTGAATTCACTGTGGCAACACTAAAAGACAAAGTTTAACTAGATCACAAAGCAGGAGGGAAAGGATGACAGTCTGTATGTTGAGTTATGAGAGTCTGGCAGTTTCTTTTTAAAGTATTTATTAGGATATTGTCCAAAGAGTCCTTCACTGTTTATGACACACCATAAATACCATCCGTCTCCCCTCACCTCCCAAAACAGTGAGCTGTTCTTTGCTGCAATGGTGTTTGCAGGTCATCTTGATAACCTGCCCCACAGGAGGAAGTGACAAAAATAGATCTCCCTGCTTAAAAAAATCTCTTTATTTGCACTAAGCACTGATATTTTGCCTCTATTGATGTAATCAAACACCACGTTGACAGCGTGTGAAAAGTCTAAAATAAAGACTCCCTTAATCTGGAAATCAGCACCTGGAAGTGTGCGATCAAGGATAGCTGAAGTGAGAAGAGAGCAGAGCTTGTATCCAGTATACTGAAGCATTGTTCAAGACATTCAGCTTTACTGAGGGCCAGTGACATCGGTAGAAGACAGTTGTAAAGAGATATGTAAATAACAGGGTTTTTTTTTCCTGGCTATGCTCCCTTTTCTTATCTATACTTCAACTATAGGTGGATTTTGAGGCCTTTTGCTGCACCTCTGTTGCTCTACAGAGGCTGCTCTATGTCCAGAAATGTCAAATGTATCTCCAGAAGCATCTGCAGTATATGTTTAGATTAATTAGACAGTGTATGAGTATAAGGACTTCATGAGCATGACACAGTCATAGAGGTGTCTACAGAAGTCCTGAAGTTCCTGCAGAGATATTATGCATGAGCATTGTACTCAAAACAACTTGAACTTTGTAGGTTTTTTTCCTTCACCCGTTGTCAGCAGGGTGTGATCGTTAGTATATTGCTCATGAGCATAACTTTGATTCTAAGGCTTTATTTAGATAGACAGAGAATTCATAGATAACAGCAGCTTGTATGTAGAAGTTCAAGTAACACACAGTGAGGCCAAAAAGAAGGGGCAAATCTTCAGGCAAAAGTAGGACTTATCCCTGAAGCAACCAAATTTTGGTTGATGGTACAACCTCCAGCAATGGAAATATTTTACTGAGGATGAGGTGGGGTTTTTTTCTAGGTGGTACACTGAAACAGGGTTGAATTAATGGAAATCCTTACGTGTCAGTGTTGCAGAACTAAACAACTACAGACATTCCTTCCAACTTTATAATTGGTAAACACAAGACCGTTCGAGAACATCTACCTGCAATCATATGGGATGTCAGCAGTAGACAGCTTAAGTATCCAGTTAAAGGAGATCAGCTCTTTAAGGTTAACTAATCTCAATGGACAGCTGGCAAATGAGGCTATTTAAAGAACTATTTACTGTCGTTATTACAAATTGAAGAACAAATTGCTTTGAAAAATTCAGAATTGCCTCACAACTGATCTGAGCTGAGGAAAAAGACAGAAAAGGTCAGATGACATATTGTGAGCTAGTTTCCCTTCTCTGCAACTGTCTAATCAACTTGGCTTAATTACAGAACACAGACCCCTCTGAGTTGAGACTGCAACGCAGAAAAATCTGTGGGCAATTTGAATACAACAAAAAAATAACATCTCACAGAAATCCCTGATGTCCCCATATTGTTTGCATGGGGACTAAGTTGTTCCATACACACGAGTCCTTGTTTAGATTGTTTGCTGACATCCTCAAGAGAAGACATTGCAGTGGAAGGGGAGAATGAACTAATATACTCTAAACCATTCTTTAGCCTCTTAGCTTCATGTCACGGTAAGTAATGAGTTTGGTACTACATCATGGCAATGTTATGACAGAAAGCAAAGCCCTTCTGACCTCAAATTAATCCTGTCTTCTCCGAGAGCTTTGTTTCAGGCTTCATTGGGGACATGCGTGTGTAACTTTAGATGATATCTGAAGGCATTTCAGATGCTAGCCAAAAATGTGCTTTATATTTATGCTGCATTTTGTTGCTCCTTTCCACCCAAAATAATTTGGGGGAAGGTAGAGAAATCTCAGGTGGAAAATCCCTTGAGATCTCCTGATTGCCAGTGTAAAAAAACTCAAAAACAATTATCAAAAATGTCACTAGTGCATGACCTGTATCTGCTGAAAAGTAGAACACTGTATTCAGGGTTATTGTAGCCATTTAAACTAGAGGCAGAAAGTCAAGACAATCATACATTGCAGGAAAGTGCTAGTTATTGCAGATCAAACAGAGAAGAACAAGCCAGTTTATGCATCTAGATCATAGAAATTAGAAATGAAAGAAGCCTGTGGGGTATTTAAACCAAGAACATGTTGTGTTGACATCTATGGAAAAATTCTCATCCTGATTCACGGAAGAAAAATGTCCTGTTCCCTGTTGGTCTACAAAATATCTTCAGACCATTCAGTGTTAGTCAGATTCTGTCAATCAGCCTTCTCTTTCACCTGCATTGTTTCTGTCCCTCTTAGGATGCCCAAGACATCTGCCCAATATCTGGCCATAAATAGCTGATGCCTGGTTAACTTTAACTTTTATTCCATTTAGTTTCAACACTGAGTGAAGATGGAGGAAACAGGATGCTTAGGGGAGAGTTTCCCTGCACACTACAGGTCAACTCATGTATTCAGTTTTCTACGATCAGGAAAAAATCAGAGTAGGACTAGAAGATCTTTTGAGTTCCCCCTCATAGGATTCATACACCTATCTGCTTAGCTAGAAGAGAAGGGCAGATCTTAACAATGCTCCTCACATTTTCTAAGCTTTCTCCATTAGGGCATGCAGGAATTGAGAACAGCCCTACACTTTTGGGTCAAGGAGATCCCTGCTGGGAGGTGGGAGGCATAGAGTTAAATGCTAAGCAGCAGTGAGGCCACAGCTGTATCCAGGAAGGGCTGGACTCAACAGGGGCAGGGCTGGAACAGCTGAAGTCAATAGGTAACTTCCCCAACATCCCAATAAAGAGGTGGGCCAGGCCATTGGTAAACCTTATTACTTGACTGGAGTTGGATAAGAAGTCTTGATGTTTGAACTCTGCAAGAACCCCCTTTGGATTAGTATCAAGACTAGGCTGGAGAAAGCCTTAGAATCTTTAGTGTCATGCAGGAGCCCTTACATATCTTCTCTGGTAGTTCTGGTCAAGCATGCTTCTGAGTGATAGTGAGGGAGCAGTGGATGGCAATACAAGGAGCCATAAAACAACCAGAGAGTTATGCTTCTTTGCTTGAGGTACAGGTGGACAGAAAAGGAGAGGTTTGAGTCCCATGGTGGTAAGTTCAGGGTGAGTAAAATCCCCTGGAGCTTTGTGAATTGATGCTGTCTCCATTCTCCTGCCTCTGGGAATCTCAACTTTCTATGCTGTTGGCCGTCTTCAGATTTCTCATATATGTGTAAGGAGAAGCATAAATTTCAACATGGGGCAATTGTTTGCTTGAGTTTTTTTCCACCTTTGTCTGAGTCTGTTTCATATGTCCTCTTCTCTGTTGCTTGCTTGGAACAGTTGAACTCTTGTGAGCTGTTCAAATGTTACTTTGTTGGATGACGTGGTCTGAAGTGTCTGGTCCTGACCATGCAATGGTCCAGCTTTACCACACTTCAGGCATATAAACTAGGATCCTGCTAGCTTTCAGCTCCCTCTACAGTTAAGAGAAAGAGAAACCATCTGAGGTTCTGCAGGTCACCTGAGGTGCAGCCAGAAGGCCCTGGTCTCTCTCCATTGACCAAATGGGGAAATCATCTTGTCTGTACGCCTAACCTAGGCAGTTCAGTTACCGGGAGTAATTTATGGAAATCATGATATAAGGGATGAAAATAAGCAAGGGGTGGCTGAGAGAGGAAGTATTTCTGTCAAAGCAATAAGATGCACTGAGGAAAGACTGGAAAAGGATTTGTGTCCTTGCTTAGGGCTCAAGAGGAGGGAGGACATTTTCAAATACCTTGGTTTCCTTGCTGCAAGATGGGGGGCAGAAAGATGAGTCATCTGAGAACATGAGGAAAGGAAATGGGTAATGGTGAACAGTAGCAGAGGTTGGTACTCGGCTTCAGAGTAGCTTGTGGGGCTCTAACTTATTCCAACAAAGAGAACATGAAGGGCAAGCAATGACTCATGTCTGTATTTTTTTTTCACAAACTACTAGTGCAGCAGAATTTCCCGCCCCACAGTGGGGTTACATATCAAGCAACCAGGCTGCCTCTACCATTAGTGTGCCCACGATTAACATTACATTCTTGTACCTCTGTCATTTACTTTCCTGGCTGCCACACCGCACCAAATGATAAAGTGCTTTAGTGCTAGGTAGACAAAGGGTTTCTGGAGTGCTTAGAGGTCTTATTTCATGACAGGAGATACAAAAGTAAGGTCTTGGAACTTGCAGCCATTCATCTACATTTTTGTCAAGAAAATTAGCCTTCGTTTTTCATAGCTCTGGCTTGTGCATTGCCTGCCTTAATTCCCTCAGCAAATCCTACAGATTATAGTATTTCCCACCCAGAACCAGTTTGTACTCCTGCTGTTTTCCATTAGACAGCTATCAGGTAGCTGTTTCAGTAGAAGCAGGTCCCTTGAGTTCACATGGAGACTGATTGTCAGAAATAGTAAGCATTTGTGACTTCTGATGACTTGAAAACGAATTATTTTCTCTGAACAAACCATCTTATTCTCTAATATTTGGGCATTTCTCTTGCTTCCTTCACAAGACTAGTTCTTTTAGATGAGCAGATAATGTAATGGAATGCAATTTGGCTTACTTTGCTTTCAGCTTTTTTTTCCCATTGTGTTTGGGCTGCAATTTTTACTGTTTAACATTCAGAAGACCAGTTAAACTGATTCTTTTCCACTACTCTGTTTGCATGTGTTCCCGAGGTCTCTCTTCCCCATGGTCCAACAAAAAGTCTTGATGTGAACCAAATAGTAGAGGCATAGTCAGCTAACTGAATGAAGGTGAGAAACTCCTGAGAAAGGAACAGGATAGCAGGAGCAGGAGTTCACCCAGTCTGGCAAAAGTTCAGAATTATCTGATACTCTTAATGGGAGATCAGAAGGTGGCAAACTTGCGGTGAATCTGGAAATAAAAATAAAAAATCTTTCTGAGTCATTAGAAGGCATTTCTCCAGGCTAGGGAGACAAGGAGCTTCACTGTGTCCCAGGGAGGAGAGTTTTGTTCTCCAACCATAATTTTTTTTTCCTGTGGAGGATTTGAATCTGTGGCACTTGTCATCCTTACATCTTCCTTCAGGAATTAAACACACTAAAAAGTATTAATTTAATTTTGCCAGCACGACGTTGATCCAAGAGCTTGCTGGCAGCCCACCTCCCTGTCTCTGGTGTTGCTGTGGTCAAAAGCAACAACCAACAACAGTCACAGGCAAGTGGGTCTCAGCATCCCAGGAGCAGGATTTCATTAAGGAGTGCCATGGCTCACTGCACTGGTGTCTCTCACCTCCTTTCTATTTGAAGCAGAACAGTCAAGAGAAACAGCCAGCAAGCTAATCACCACCACAGCCTATTGGGAAGATAGGAATAATTATTTAAACCAGTCTTGAATTACTCATTGGCATGCATTTAATTAACAAATTCCGTTTATTCCTGTAACTATTGTGCAATAATTAGTGGGTGTTAAATTGAGCTCTTCTGCCGGCAATTTCAATGGTGTAATTTTGCCAAGATGTCTCTGTTTTGCCTGCGATGCCTGGTGCCACTGAGAATAGTCTAGAGGTGGTCCGAGCATTTCAACTAAATTTACTTTTGCTGAAAAGTACCATTCGCTCAAAGCCTGGGGCATTTTGCAAGAAGGACAAAGTGATTTCAAGCAAGTTTTTCTTTGGCCAGATTCCTGAACTCTGAGACCTGCTGGTCACTTCAGACAAGAGAGAAGCAGACATCTGAACAAAAGCATAGAGCTGAAAACAGATGTTCTGACACAATTATGCTTCACATGTGTGCTGAGTTTTTTAAAAGAATAAAAATGCTGATTCCACTCCAGGGTAGACCTAAAAAACATATTTCAAAACCTTGAAAGATTTTGCAAAGCTGAATTGTCTTCCTCTGGCAATGCATGTGCGCCTGCCCCAGGGTGCAGAAATGCTCCTCAGGCTGGGAGAAGGAGCAAGCCCCACAGAGACCACAGGGCTCTGCCTCGCACTACCGCACCCAGTGCGAAAGACATTGCAAGGCTTTGAAGCCATGGCAATCAGCAGGGAAAAAATGTGTCTTTTCTACAAGCAAATCCTGAAGAATTGAATTGCCATGAGATGCTGTTCCCTCCCTGCTATATTCAGTTTCCAAGACTTATCTTCCTCTTGCAGTCTGGTGGGGTGGCCTGGGTAGATACCTCTCTTCCCTGTGTTTCCTAGATACGTTCCTGAAGCTGGAAGCAACAGCATGGGTCTAGAAGAACCTCACCTACCAAAAGGGAGGCTGACATGGAGGCTTTTTCCCATATGCTAGGCTTTAGTTGTCCTATTTACAATTCAGTACCCTAGCTTCTGTTTCATAGAGGGAATCACAGACCCAGGTATGACTGTGACTACATAAGCCAGACCCCAAAGTGAGGACTGAGTTGTAGATGCAGGTATTTCATTTCAGAAGACATCACGGGATCTCCTAGAGACCTTTACTCAAGCCATAGCTTAAGATATGACACTTCCCTCATGGCTGAGCTCTCTACCGCTGGAAAATCATAGAATCATCTAGGTTGGAAGAGACCTTTAAGATCACCTAGTCCAACCATCAGCCTCCCTCTGATTAAAAAAAAACAAACACCAAAATACCCAACAAAAAAAAAACCCAAACCCCTATCATTAAAACATGTCACTAAGCTCTATGTCAAACCGTCTTTTGAATACTTCTGGGGATGGTGCCTCAACCACTTCCCTGGGTATCCCATTCCAATGCTTAATAACCCTTTTGGTGTAAAAATTTTTCTTAATATCCAATCTGAACGTCCCTTAGAACAACTTGAGGCTCTTTCATCTTGCCCTATTGACTGTGACTTGGGAGAACAGACCAAGCCCCACCTCTCTACAACTTCCTTTCAGGTGGTTGTAGAAAGCAAGGTCTCTCCTCAGCCTCCTTTTCTCCAAGCGGAACAACCCCAGCTTCCTCAGCCTTTCTTCATAAGACATTTTCTTCAGACCCCTATCCAGGTCTGTTGCCCTTCTCTGGACCTGCTCCAGCACCTTGATATCATTTTTGTGGTAAGGGGCCCAAAACTGGACACAGTGCCCAAGGTGGGGCCTCACCAGATTAATTAACTAAATAAATAAACAAAAAACAAAGTCCTGGCACCAGTTATACTTTGCACAGACCCCACCAGGGTCCTGCCATTGGTAGGTGTCTGCCAGCATGAGACTGCCATCATCCTTCCCACATCTGATTCTGCCAATGGTGAGCTTAGCCCTTCCTGGACAGGATGAATACCACATCCATCACCATTTCCCTGAGGTGTTTCCCTTTATTCAACAGTTTCCATCTTGGCCAAGTTGAATCTAACCTGCTTTACGTGGGTTCATACTGCTCTTATATATCACAAAGAGATCTTGGCTGCTACAAGTGCCTATTTTTTCCAGCATGAAGTGGTCCTACAACATTTGTCAGCCATTTAGGACACTTGCTACTTTTCCCTTTGACCATCCTCTCTCTTCCACTCGCTTTTTATGTCTCTCCTATAAATAAAAAGCTCCCTGAGATATCCAAAGCATTGCTTAAAAAAGAGGTGGGGGGAGCTTTCTGGGGGGAATGGGCCATTATAGAAAAGGCCAGGTGCTTGGCATGTCCCCAGCTTGCGAAGGTGGGAGCTGTCACGAGTCTGAAAAATATCAGTGTGGGAGTTATAAATAAAAGCTTTAAAGCCAGGGTTTTAGAAAGTCATCTTTAAATGCTGCATAATTTATAGCCTGCTGCAAAGAGAAGAGTGTGTGAGCTCTGGAAGCTGAGCTAACCCATTCTTTGCTCCCTCCATAGTTGGGTTGTTCCTATGCATGTGGTGAGGTGTATGCTGGGTATCCAGAATTAAGGATTTTACCTATCCGCTCCTCCTTCTGCAGGTTTATCTGGGTTGTTGTGTCTGCGTTCTTTTCATCTCCTGGTATCTCAGTATGAACTGGAACTCATATGAACTGGTCTTATATTAAAAAAAAATGGAGTCATGAGTAGGGCTGCTGCACTCAGGTAGGGCAACATTGATAGATAGCAAGGCACTCAGCAACAAACAGGCAGGCTCATCCTGTCTCTGCTCATTGACTCAATTCCTTCTCTTTAAAACAAGGATTATCCTAAAAGGTTGAGAAACTTCTTTCAATAGCAGCTACAAAATGCTTTGCTCTCCTCTCACAGAACAAAGCCATACAAGAGGCAGGGGGTAAGGGCCTGCCCCGAGGAGGGCCAGAATAGCTGCCAAGCTGGCATTTACAGCAATCGTTTCATCCAGCCCTGGAAGTGCAGCTACCTCTAGGATGTAACATAGCAGCTGTGCTATCGCCATCCAACAATAACAAACAACGGGAAGCAAAATGGGCTTTCAAGGCAGCTGAGTCTCCTGAGAGGATCTAGCCCACCACATTATCATTGCTCCCCCTTTTCCCCAGCTGGAAATAAGTCTGGAAATCATGAGACCTAAACCAAAATAAAATAAAATGAAATAAATAGATGGTGTCAGAGCCTTAGTATTAATGGCGAATAGCTCTGCTGCTGCTGCTTTCCCCAAAAGATGGTCAAGCATATGCTTTACTGCCCATTTCATTGTCTTGGGGCTTACTTCTGTGGTGATGCAGAAGAACTGGTGCCACCTCTCTGGTCTCTTTCACCTTGCTTCTCCCCAGACATCTGCATCCAAGCCTCAACTTGTTTGGAGCCTGCTGAGCTGGTGAGATTTAACAGGATCTCACCGCCCAAAGTGCCGTGGCTTCAGGCTATAGATTTAAGCAGAAGCAATAAGCACCCTGCTCTTTAACTCATTTCTAATCCATTTATTTAAACTTCAGAGTGGTTTTAAAGCACAAGAATCAAAGGCGAGAGCAATTTAGAGTTTTCCAGCGCAGCTCTGAGATCTGACCTCTGCACATATCCTGGCTGCCTTTAAAAGTGCACAGGCATAAAAGCACAGTTTGTGACAAAGCATCTGGAAGGATTAAAAACTTTCTGGGATGGAATATGCTTCTGTCAAGGACCTCTTCCCTATCTCAACTCAGTTGCCAAAAAAAGATCTTTCCTCAGGGGGCTTCTAACCCGCCTGAGGGATTTAGAGAAGAATTGCTGGGAAGACCATATAGCAATTTGATTAAGGGATAAATGTGAGAGGGAGAAGGAGGAGGAGAAAAAGAAGGGAGAAACGGGATTATAAAGAAAATAAAAGAAGTGGGAAGTAACTGAGCTGAATGAATCTATGTAAGGTAGGGTTTGTGGAAGCATTTTGGAGTCCAGACTTTGGGGGTTATTTTGCCTTCTGGTATGCCTGACATCCTTCAGCAGTGCATAAAGCTAAAGCAGAGGGGGTCTCAGGGAAGGTGGGAATGGGGAAGGATGGAGATGCTGAAACAGAGCAGAGAAAAAGCAGAAGGGCAAGGTGATTTTGAAGAAGGGTTTCAAGCCCTAGTGTGGGCTGTTCACTCTGCCTCCCTGCTTGTGCCTCCTCCTTGGACAATGCTTGGGAAATTGTTACCTGATCCCTCCCACCTTTGTTTACAAAGACAATCTGGGTCAATTAATCCCTGCTTCATTTCTCCTTATTCTGTCTGGATAGTCACTATGAAGTAAGCGGTAACCAATCTCCCAGCCCATGGAGTCAGTCTGTCTTCTTATTTCCTTATTCATTAAAGCAGACACCTTAGAAAGGCCGGAAAATATTACCAAAGCCCAGGAGACTCGATCTTCAGAATAAGGAACCAGTATTTCAGCCTCAGAGGCGACGTAAGTCTGGGACACGAGACAGAGCTGGGTATGAAAACAGGCCCTTCAGCTGAGGAGCAGGCGGTCTCTGGACACACTGTTGTTTTCTTGGTTTGTCTGAGGTTTTTGTTGTTGGGGTTGTGGGATTTTCTTTTTTTTTCTTTTCTTCTTTTCACTTTCTGTCCCCTCACCCCTCCCCCCTGAATTGGCCTGACATTAGAAACTCATGTGAAATGAAGAAGCTGCCTGCTAGGACAATTTCTTCCCTCTTCATAACTCCTCCTGCATACCAGCTCTCCCACTGTGTTATTACAAGTGTATTTCTGTACGCTACCATGCTAGGTGCTGTACAGATGCAAACTGAGAAAGAAAAAAGAAAGGAAGAAACATTGGACAAACAAACTGCTTGTTCATGTAGTACTACTGATGCCTGGTTTCCCACTGACTTGTGTCTAGTGATTAATGAAGACCTCTGTTTGAAACTTTTCCTGTTCTCAGGACTCTAATTTAAACACATGAACTTATGCTACCAATATCTCCTTGTATCTCTCTCTCAGTGGTTGTTTTTGCTTGTAACTCAGAAAATCTCTAAGAACTCTATCACTTGGCCAGCAGGTTTGACAGTTGTTTGGAGGGGAGCAGATTGGCACATACAAATACAGACAATACAATTGCTCAAGCCCAGTTTCCTAGGGTGAAGAAGATCATTCCCAAGAAGGATGAGTCCTCCCAAAAAAATGTTTTTACCTTGCAGCCAAGAAGCTGCAAGATTTTGGGGTTCTTGTGGTCTGATCTAAGAGACAACCAGTTGATGCAGATTGACAGACAGGGGAGTTCAGCTGAACAATCAGACAATACTGAGCTTAGTCAGCTCAAGCAGCGCCAACAGGCACTTGAACTGCTTTTTCTCCTATGGCTATACTGCTTGCCAACTATTAAGGCTTGGAAGGCATCTACCCTACATCTCTGCTGGGGTCAGAAAGTTTTAGGTCAGCTTGTTCAGGCTTGAACTGGAACAGGAAGGACATTTCACTCCATTGGATGGATGCCCCAATTCAGCTTCCTTGTGCTGAGTTGCATTGTGAAGAGGACATCCCCACTGCAATGTGGTGGTTGCTGTGGATTTGGAAGTTAGACCTCAACTAACTTTATTCCTGAGGGGAATATCAGTATGACATAAGGAGTTTCAGCTAGGAGGTAAGAAACTAAAGTTTCAGCTTCAGGCCATAAAAGTGGACCAGAAAGTTTGACGTATATCCTTCAAAGCAGGATCCCAATGAGCTTGATTCAGTTTCAAGTCTGTTCAACTTGAGCTGTGGTCCCGCCTTTAGCTGCAAGACAGTTGTATCCTCAGAGAAGAAGGTTTTTGGTGATATTCAGCGACAACCATAAGGTGTTCCCTCTGAGTTTGATGGTTGAACTGAAGAAAAGTGTTGAACTACTGTAGGGACATAGAGCTAGAAGGGGGAGAAAGGAAGTCAATGACTAAGAAAATGTGCCTTATGGTGACAACTTCTCCATTCAGGAGTGTCCTCAAAGACACAAGGAAAACATTACACCTTTTGTTTTTTTACTGTGTTAACAGCACAACAGAGGTGAGATCTGGAGTAGAGACCATATGACATGATCTTCTGCTTTCCTCCAGGAACAGAATGGTTGGGGATGTCTTCTTGGTCTTCAGTGTTTCATGTTCCTTCTACACTCATGTCTGGTTAGCATGTTTCTGAAGCAACTGTCGTTGTCATATAAGCAGTTTGCTCTAAACAGCACAGTGGACTTTTTGCATCACAGGAAGATATGAACAGACAACCCATGTCAGACTGGGTCCTTCTGATCCATAGCACCACTACTGCCAGTGGCTAACAGCAAATGTCAAGGGGAAAGATTATGAACAGGGTGAACAGGCAGTATTTTCTTCTCCCTCCAGTCTGCAGCTTCAGAACTTCCAAAGATGGAGAAGAGGGCTTTCTGCATAAATAGATGTCAGTAATTTTTTTCTGGCTGCCCTTAATCTTCAAGATCCTGACTTAGTGCAGTTAGAGACCTCTGCAGTGATGAACGTTCTTATGAATATCACTTCATATCAAAAAACAAATCAAGATTTCAAGGTCTCTGGTTTTATGTCACATGGAATAAATTTCTCTATATGTTGACTACATGAATCCTGAATCCCCCCCTTTCAGATATATCTAGTATTTCCATCACTGATGAATCTCATCATCGCCAGCCAGCAACTAATAAAATACCAGAAACTTGTAGGATACTAAAGGCATAAATATATCTTTAATCTTCCAACTTATTTGGCTCCATTCCCACCCTTTCCCCCAGTTTATGCTATAAAGGGCATGCTTTTCCTTTTTCAGACCAGTGGGTAGAATGCCTAACATTACCCCTCTACCTTCTCTTTTGTCAGTCATGAGTCTGAGTCCCTTGAGAATAATTTTCCAGGAGACACCTAACCCATTTGTTTTGGGGAAAAGAATTAAAGGAACTTTATCATTTACATCACTCTTGGCACAACTCTTAAGCCTTAGAATCAGGCCTGAACATTAACACAGTTTTTGGCAAAGCTTTGTTTCAGGTGATGGGTTTTGGTAGAGAACTTTCGTCTTGTACTGACACTCAATACACACTGATCTGTCTTGATTTGTCTTCTTAGAATAGGAAGAGAGAGGAAGAGAGAAGTATTTCCCTTCAGCACAAGTAACAACTTAAAGGAAGGTCGTTACTTACCAGTGCTGAAGGAAAATACACCACAATACAGACCCAGCCCAAGAACAGTGAAATGACACAGTGCAGGTGTAATTGTAAACGGCCATAGAAAATATAATCTCTTGTGAAGAATTCCCAGGGCACTGCCTTAATTTGTCAGTTCCCAAGCTTACCTGGAACACAGGCAAGTAAACCAAGGAAGGATCGCTTACTAGTAAAGCCGTTCTCAGTGTTTCCCCTCCCTCCCAGGGCCAGCTCATTGCCATTGAACATGGTCGCTGACTTAGCCAATTTGTCTCTATTGTCTGTCTGTTGTTCGGCTAATTCACCTATGGAAAATGGCAGGTATCAGATACTGTCCAACAGAAACTTGAAACAGAGCATACGTGTAAGGTGGGTATTGTATCTCTTTGCAATTTGCAGACACAAATCCCTCTCCTTTCCTTTCTCTCTTGCCTTGCTAAGGACTTGCAGTGTTAACTGTTCATGCTCAAGACCTCCTCAGCCCTTGAAATAGGTAACTTGACAAGGACTTTCTGGGGCAAGAGAGAGGAGAAAGTCTCTTTCAGAAACAGCAGGGTCTAAGAGGATTCAAATCATTATGAAGTTATTCTAATAGCTAGACAATATCTCATTCTTCACATGCTGGTCTTTGCCAGAACTACAATGTATCTCTACCGTAAATACAAATATATTGACTTGTCCACTCTAAGTTTTTGGCTGCCCCTGCCTTATATCTTTTGATATTGCTTGACAATTGCTAACCCAGTCCAAACGTGAACCACACACAGATGGGCTTCCCTGACCTCTTCCGTAGTCCTAGTCTAACAGTCTGATTAGACACAAGCAGTATGTGGTTCCCACCCTCAATTTCTGTGGGTCCCTGGAAGAATTCGCGTAATAGAAATTCAGTCCTTGGGGTTTCTCAAACCCTGACAGGATAAAGCTGGGCTGAAAATTGTTTTTATTATTGTTATTATTGTGTTTTTGTTTTCCCGTGGAAAATGTTGAGATTTCACCAAACAATGAAAATGTTTGGCTGAGAGCCCTCCATTTCAGTTCAGAAATGCTCCCCCGTGGGAGTTGTAGCTGGTATGCTTTGTGTCCCTGTCCTTCCCTGTGAGCTGACATTCCTGGCTTGCCCACATCTCTCATGGTGCAGCATGGTTCCCTCTCTTGCTGAGACAATGCCACGCACCATGGAAGTCATGTCACCATGGTGCTTTGTGAGAAACGCACTTAGCATGGCAAGCCCAGCCGCTGGAGCAGGATGGGGTCACAAAGCCTTTCAGTGACAGCCTCTAGGAGACACTGTCCCAAGATTTCTCAGATAAATCTCCAGGCCTTCTGCCACACTCTGAAGCCTTGTTGAGAGATTGGTCATAATTTAACACAAAACAATTTTGCTTTTATTAAAATGCAAGTTTTCCACTGCAAAATATTCTGATGGAAAGTTCCGAACAGCCCCAGAGGAAGTTCTTTCTAATGTCCTTTACCAATTTAATCTCACTTTTGTTTGATTTCTTTTCTGCTGTCTCTGCTTAATCTCTGATAACGGAGGGAGAGCTCATTTTCACACAAATGTGAGATCCGGGAGAACTGACATATGTTTCTAACAACATATGGAAGGGTTTTTACCTTTCTGAATGGACAGATTTACAAGGTGAGCTCTCATAAGTCCCTGAAGAGAGGAAGATGTTTCCCTGTCTTTTGTATGTATTAACAATGAAACAAAAATTCTTTCAGATCAAAATCCAGCAAATAAAGATCCCTTCTTTTTTTTTTTTTATGTTTCTTTGCAAAGGATTTTGAACCTCAGTATCCCATTCAACTTGTTTGGTTTTTTCTTTCTTTTAACTCATGTCAAGCTGGTGAAGGGTGTCAAACTGCCTGGGCTAGAGATGTCACTTGTACCTTTTCTTAACTTTTTTTTTTTTTTGAGACAGAAGCAAGAGACCAGTCCCATGCTGTAGCTGAAGACCCCTAACTGACTGGATGCTTCACACATGTTCAAAAAGTTTACTTTTATATCTAACATCTACCTTATTGTCTTGGTGAGGCAGTAAGCCTGTTCACTTAGACTAGTAAGATGTTCCTTCTTGCCCGACTACCAAGCAGTAGCCTCAATGCACTCTCTCATGTTTCTAACCAGAGTGGGACTAGGAGTGTCCCAGAGGTTAAGAACTGGGTATCTTTTAGCAGGGCAGGGAGCTAAGTGGCATCCCACAAACCTTTCTTTCTTTTCTTTTTTCTCTTTAAGTCCCTAAGTTGCATATATTCTTTTGGCTGAAGTGATGCTGCAGCAACTGCTAATTTCCCAGTGGCATTTTTACTGTGGATGTGCTCTAGATCAGCTGCATTTCAGCCTGGAAAGGGGGGTAGGGGGCATGTTTATACACTTGCGGGTGGGAAAGTGCAGTAGACAGCATATTCTGTTCCAGGCTAGCTGTACAGTTCATCTCCAGATCCCAGGTTCCCCCATTAAAACCTACCCCCTGCCCCAGGGAACAGCCTGGCAAGCTCTTCTGACCTGACAGCACTGGCAGCTGTTTGGCAGCTTCTGAAGTGGATCCAATCTGGTATGAGTTTGCTACACTTTCATTTTGTCTACATCTTCCAAACAAATAACCGAGTCCAGAATCCCAAGCTGTGTTTTGCAATGGAAATGCTTCAACGTCTGAGAATTGCTTATGCTGCAGGCAAGATATAGAGCATTGTTAACTGTTTAAAGGGTCAGTGAAGAAGGGAAGGCAGTCCCACATTTATGGGTCAAACACTTGCATTCAGGGCTTCCTAATGAATGCCGTGTGGTTAGAGAACCTGAGGAAACTGAGGGAGCCTGGAGATGTCTGTCTCTCTGAGTCAGTACCCTCAAAATTCTTGGACCAGCATTTTTCTGTCAATTTCCCATCTCTTCCATGAATCTTCTTTTATTAAAAGACCTCTTAATTGGAAACTCTATACCTTTACTGTCCTGCACAGTTCCACTGAATAACTGTAAGCCCCATTCCACAACCTTGTGGACAATCAACACAAATTGGGAGTTAACTTTGTTTTCAGACAGACATAGCTTCTCACATTTAATACCACTGGACTTGATGTAAGGAGCAGTAGAAAGGAGAACTTAGCAAGACCATACTGCCTAGTGATGTACACAGATGTCTTTCCGTACCTGACATTCCTGTATAATCCAAGGCAAGAGAATGAATCAAATAACAGCTGGTGTAAACCTTTACTTAAAGCTGGGAAATGGTGAGGGAAATGTGGCTGTAGGAAGGTCAGGTTTTCATTCTTGTTTGTGCAGCACTTGAGAGAAGAAAAATTAGGAGAAGAGAAAATCTTATCTTCTATCCAGAGGTCTCTAGAGCTTTTGATTCCCTTTCCAACAGCCTCAGAGCATCCATGTGATTGGACTTCATGGATTAGCTGGAATATATTACAATGTATATGTGAACAGACAGTCTCAAAACTTTTCCAAGCAAATATGGTTGCCTTATTTTACAGCTGGAGTATGGGAAAGGGAAGAAACTGGGCATCTTTCCCTGATCCACATAAGAAAGCAGCAGTAACACCAGGCACAGAATCCCTGTCCTTGCTTTATTCCCAGTACTGCTCCTTCAGCCTCCTCCCTCCTTAACAGAATGCTCCTCTCTAAAATCTAATTACAAGAAAGAAGGTTAAATATTTGTTTTTTGAAACTTCTCTTTAGAATTTCTTCTACGTCCCCATAAGAAATTCAAACTGGATAGTTAGAAGACAAACCCATCAAAATTTCTGTTTTATTAAATAACATGTATCTTGATCACAGATCATTTCACCTCCTATTCTTATGCTACTCCAGTGCAGCAACAGAGGGACCAATCCAAAGTCACATAGTTCCATGAGGATGGCATGCCAGTTCACGGTGTGTGTATCTTTAAACCAAAATTTGCCCAAATTCAGAAGGATGACAGATCAGCTCAATGCAGCATCTTTACTTTTGCTGCCAGACTAAGTTTTATTCAACTTTCCAGCTGTTCTGACTCAGGTCAGTGATTTGCCAAAGGTCAAAAGCTGAGTCAGGAGCTTGGAAAACCCATAGTACTGCTGGCTCCCAGCTCTGCTTAGACCATACAAGCCCTCTAGGTCAAACTCCTCCTCACTTCCATCAATCTCTCCTATCCCAGAGCAAATTACTTTCTTGGAAGAGGTAATAACCCTTCCAAGCCCCTAATAGAGCAGGATAGGCACAGCTGCACTGGAACACACCTGTACTTTTTCTAGCCAAGTACCTTGCAAGTATCTTGAGAGTGGCTGATCTCAGGTAAGTTCAGAAGAAAAAAATTATCTTAACCAGCTCATTTGCAAGACACCTAATCCCTAAGGCATAACCTGCTTGATTCCCCTTTCATTCACAGCTCACCCCAGAACACTGCCCTACCCCAAGCTACAACACCAGCTCCCAGAAATTCCTTCTGGCTCAGAACTGCAACTCTTCTCTGATGACAGCACTGGCAGGCAGAGGCCTGGGTCATATTTGCCTCCTTTTTAGGGCATACCCCTCTCCATCCATCCTTGCTGCAGCTCTGCTTTGGTTGCAGTGCAGGGCATCCTGCAGCTCCATCATAGCTCTGGCCTAAGATGCAATCCCAGCTGGTGGCACTGGCCTGCAGCCCAAGGACTGACAGAATTTGGATGGGATGCATCTGACATGGTGTTGACACTCCCATCTCAATTAATCACATTAAGCATTCTCTACAGCCCATTGGGATGTAATCAGTGGAGTCAATGGAGACTTAGACATCACATCCAAAAGCAACTGTCTACATTCATACAGATTAATAGCATCTGAAATTGCCCATTTCTCCTGCCTAAATGTGGCTGGAGGGAGTAGTTTGGTTGTCAACCTCCACTTCACAGACAGCTAAAATAAAGCTTTAAATCCTTTATTGCACCCAACTAAACCAAGTGATGGGCAGAATTTTTCCCCATGTAAAGTCTTCTTCTTCCTCCACTTTTTCTGCATTTACCTCTTCATTGAATCAGAGCAACAAAGACTATGATTTTCTCTATCTCATGCTGTCTGGAAAAGCTCAGTCAACACTTATCCACTTCTAACTCTCATCTCACAGCTGCTGTCATATTTGTTCACAGAACAATTACCATTTCATCTTACTTTTCTTCATTTAGAAGACTGTTATTCCAGGACCTGTGTAAGCCATCTCAAGTTCAGAGGTGGGACCACCCCTTTCAGCAACAGATTTGCTATTAAATTGGCTTGTCCCTGACACAAACTCCTCCTAAGTAACCTAGCATTCACTCAAAGGTTCATTGAAGCTCTTGGTAGAAGGAGGAAGAAGAACATATCGAAGCCCCAGCCATGCTGCAGGGGTATGTTACGGTGATGATTCAGCAGGAGACACCAGGACATCAGGAGTCCTTGCTCCCAAATAGCTATCACTTGATTTTGAAACATTTTGATTTGAAGCATGACACACAATAGAGGAAAAAGTAGGGAAAGCAAACAACACACACTATAAAATTGTTGGGTCTGTGTTGTGCCCAGCCATTGGAGAAAAAATTGGTTTGGATTTGGTCTTTTGTATTTTTGTACCCATGGCTGATTGTCTGGTGGCTTTGCAAAGTTTTTGGTATGATGACATCAGAGGGTGGTGTCTCTCATGTGAAGTATTTCAGAAAGGAAGATCTAAACACTAGTTTAGCTATTTTAGCATATTCAAAATTACGTCTTTCCTACTTTTACATTTTCTTTCTCTACAGAGCTCTCAGAACATCTGAAAAAGTTGATCAGGAACATTACTGTCAGGGGAGAATCTCAGTGGGGAAACTGAGGTACAGGCTTAATGGTTTATGCTCTACCTTACAGGCGGGTGTCAGAGCTGGGGAGAGACTCCAGCCCCTGCTGCCTGTGTGGGTAGTGGTAGCCAATATTTCCTCAGAGTTTCCTCCATGGCGTGCCTCCAAATGGAGTCCTCACAGCAAAGCTGGACTCATATCCCAAAATAAGTGCCGATACCCTCAATGGAGTCTGTAATTGTTCTCTTTGCTGCCTGGCTGCCCTCTCCCCTGCCTTCCCTCCGGGCCTGGACACCTGTGTTGCACCGTGATTGCCTCCTCGTTTATGGCAAACAAGTCTGGATTCTCCCACTGTATATTTTTACGACATTTTGAAAAAATCTGTTTTCCTTTTTCTCTCTTTTTGGCGTGCGTTTTTAATTTGATCCACGGCCGCTCTTCCCCTGCTTGCTAATGCTTTTCTTTGGGGAAGTACAAGTTTTTAATAGCCCTGCAAATACTCACTCCTTTTTCCTAAGCCAAGTCCATTTCTTGGGGATAACCTGGCTCTGACCTACTTGTCAGTTATACAGCAAATGCTCTGCTTTCAGATCAGCCTACTACTGTTCAAATCCGTACCACTCAGCCATCATTTGTACACCTGCAGGAGAGGGGAGGAAAGTCACACTTGGCAGCTGGTCTCTTCAGGAAGGCTAGGTGCTTGCCTTGAGGGGAATCGCCTACCCATCCCAAACAATACCAACAGTCAAAGCTGCCTTTCCTTGGTGCTCAGCTCATCTTTCATACCCCCCTGCAATGCCTTTTCTGCAGCAACTCAAGCCTGAAGCCAGGCACTGGCGTCAAGGATTTCATCCTTTTCAGTTTCTCTCTGGTACCGTTTACTTCGAGGAACATTCCTGTGTTTCCTGCCAGGCTCCTTTCCAGGGGAAAAGCTTCAGGTGGCTTTGTTCCCTTTGTCTTTGCCAAACGTTTACATTCCTGCTGACGCTGCAGGATAGTAGTGTCACAGGCAGGAGCACTGGCAGGAGAGCCTGGCCTCTGCTCCCTGGCTGTAGCTACACGGCACAGGGCTTGGAGCAGCTGAGAAAGAACTGATTCATGTGGCTTCCGCTAGGAGACCCAGCAAGCACATTTTATACTGATGACTGCCTGCTAATTAGCAACACTGCCCAGCCCAAAGGTAGAGGATTCTTTTACTCATTAACAATGGTAATGATTAACTACATTTCCCATCTATCTTTTGGTTAGAGCTTTGGGATATCTCCTTCACTGCAGATTGCACTGAAGACACTAGAGAACAGATTTGGTGGTTCTGCCCATATTGTTCCAAGAAAGGGTTGCTGCTGAAACACATGTAGCACCTTCCAGCTCACACCTTTCCTCAGGAGAAAGGACAAACATGCTCAGTTTCCTTAGATAACTTAATGTTCTTACCATGGAAACAGAAAAGCAAATTTCTGTCCAGATCCCCTAGTACCCAAGATGCTTTTGATCTGAGAAGCTGTGATGTCTTTACATTTTCCAGCTCAGCAACTGAGGTCCAAGCTGGGCATCTTGGAAGTTTCAAGAGCAAGTTTGATGGTCTCATCCAGACTTCTGAACTAATCCACTGCCGCAAGTACAGTGATTTAAGGCACAGTAGAGTGGGAGACAGCAAACCAGACCAAAAAAATAACAGGTGATTTTACCTGTGATCAGTAGCCTCAGGAGCTTTCTATCCTTTGCAATCAGACCTGCAAGGAGCATTTCCAGGCCTCCGTAACCTTGCCTTGCCCCTCAGATCAAGAAAAAGTGGTTGCTATGACACCACAAACCATATTTCTCAGGCTGAGATGCGCCAGAATTTCAAACAGATGTGGCAGTGCAAACAAGAAGCCCCCCTGGGAGCATGCCAGGAGGCTCAGACAATGCAACAGCATCCAAACATGGTTAGAAGCCGTTCAGAGCCAGCCCAGCAATAATGGCCCGTACATGTACTTTCTGGCCTGCCTTGCAGCCCAGCCCAGAGCAACTCAGCAAACAGTGGTACTGGAAAGCTTTGAAAGAAAGTTGCTGAATCAGAAACTCTGCTGAAATAGCACCTGCCTTTTTTATTTTTTTTTTTCTCTAATCTGCCTTCTTTTCTTTCTCTCCTTTTTCTTTTTTCCTTCATTTTTTTTTTCTTTCTCTCCTTCTTTTACAGCCACGTTTATAGCTTTTTTGCTGCTTGGAAAAGCTAAGCCCAGGCCTGTTAGGCATTTGCTCTTGGCTTGAGCTTTCACATGAAGATCCTCTGTAAATAGGCTAATGTTGGTTTCATTTCCACTCTGAGAGCAAGAAGGGATCCTTCTGTTTCACTAATGCTTTCTTCTCTGGCTGTAACGGAGAGGGTTGGAGTGGGGCAGGAGCAGGGGGGGTTGGCTGGAAACACCACCAGCCAGGTTGGAAAGGTTCTGCAGGAACAGGCTGACTTTGTCAAACCGTTTGCCTGAAAGTAAGGTTTCCCAGGGAAATGTGCCAGCTCATCTTTCAAGTCAAAAGGTCAAAAACCCACTTCCAGTGAATTTGGACATTTTGAGGTTTCACTCAGAGGTGGAATGAATAATTTTTATTAGAAGTGGGTTTTTCAAAGAGGGGGAATATCTCTCCTTAGACTAACTAGGAGAGAGAGAAAAACAGATGCACTTTCGGGCTCACCGGCCCTTCTTCAGGTCTGAAACTACAGTGCACCATTTTCAGCTGTACACAGGTGGGAAACACTTGTTCTTGATCTAACATCTCCATGTCAGCTGTTCAGGCAATTTCAGGCCTCCGGGGAATGAGGAGAAGAGACATTAGCAAAGAGAGAAGAGTCAAGGTAACAGTGTGAGACAAAGGGAAGTACAGGTAGGTGAAGCTGTGTGCCCTTGTTGAACCCTTGCTTTTAATCTCCAGAGTTAGTATCTAATATATTAACTTTTTTGCACTTTTAAAATTATTCTTTTGCTCTTGCTGCAATTCCGGAACATTCCTGGGTGCAGGAATCCTAGACTTTAGCTCCTATCCTACACTAGGACTAAAAAGCAACAAGTCTGCTGCTTTGGAAGAAGGCATGAAAATGCTGGCATAAGAACAGACAGTACAGAGTATTTTTTCTCCTTTCTCTGGAGGACAAGGAAGCCTGTATGGCCCCCACAAGAGGTGTTAAAGCAACTAGAGCTACCCTCAGTTTTATTCCAGCTGCAGTTTGCAATTGGTCATTGCATTAAACTGAACTAGCTGGTACACGGAAATCTCCTGACCCTGGCTCTTCTCCATCCCCAGCCCTGTCTTACCCTTGTAGCAGGACAGGGGTGAATTTAGTTCTGTCAAAACATCATTGGAACAACTTATGTGACAAAGTGAAACACAACTGTTTACCTGGGTGGCTTAGTTCTGCTACTGGTGGTGCACAAGGGAAAATGGCATTTGTTTTGGAATAGAAGAAGCTGTCCCTAAGCAATTTTGGATGTTGCATTCCCTCCTCAATTCCCAAGAGTAGATGAGCTAATGCAAGCACTAGATTTCTGCTTATTTTATTGACAGAGAATTCACAAGAACAAATCATGGACCTGTTCTCTGCACTTTTGCAGGTGTGTGGGCAGCTGAGGACATGACAAGGGAGGGAAGAATGGTGCATGGTTGTGGGAAACCAGCTCCCAAACAGGAGGGGAAGGTCAAGGGAGGTGCTTGAAAGCATAGTGGTATTTTATCACATTATGTGCACTTTCCATGAGAATTTCCTTTTCCACTGAATGCTGAGGATGCCAGAAGCAGAAAGAGGAGGATTCACTGAGGATGGTGCCTATCAAACACAACAGTCTACTGGGCAGCCTTCTTGGCAAGTTCTTTAAGGAGCTAATTAACAGGAGTTGGGAGGTCCCATCTAGAGCATATACAGTACTGTAACTTACTTTCTGATGTTCTTTCCTCGTGCAATTTGCCACTGACCATGGGTAGAACAGCCTGTTTAGTTGGGTGGATGTTCAGTCCAACATTTGCAGAGGACATCTGACAATGCTTGGGAACTAGAGTGCCACTGGCAGACAAACGAGGAAGAAAAATGACTGCCAGTGGATTGCATTCAGCCAAGGAGATACTTTTCTGCAGCAAATCTGAACCCTTTCAGAAACGAACTCATCAAAATGAGAACTAAAACACTGGGGAAACTCAAGCTGGACTCATCCAGTGCTGTCTGACCCTAGTGAGCTCATGCAGCAGAGAGATTCCACCAGCGAGAACAGGAGACAGTGAGTGACAGTTCTCACAGACAGCAGTCTGAAATTCTCTCCTAGGGAATAAATATCATGTTTACCAGCGCTGTCAGCACCCAATGCCCAGCTCTGCGCATCTGCAGGTGACTTCCTAAATTTGATTCCGGTCCCTCTCTCTTTCTTTAGCTGAGTAAGGTAGGAATGGTGTAATTATTTGTTTTATTTATTTATTTATCTATTTATTTGACTCACTGCACATAAATCAATTCCTCCTTTGCCGTCTTGGCAGGGTTTCAGTGAGTGGGAGGATGCGTGGGAGCGGAGGCTCCTGAATGGTTGCACACAACATCTCCCTGCCTCCTTCCTGGCACAGAAAAACGGTTTCCCAGCACTGGGTTTCCATATTGCTCTGCTGGAAGAAACAGAGCCGGGCATGCTCTCTCTGGGCCTGATCTTATCTAAAAAAGCTCCCATCGCTGTATTGCGTAGGTATGGGATGGCTGTGGAGAACCCTATTTTGGCAGTCTTCAGCAAGCTGTATGGGAGCTCTGATTTTCACATACCCTGCAGCATGCTTTGTCTCCCTTACATCTCAACTCTTTTTTTTTTTTTCTACCTTTGATCTAACAGAGACAGAGCTTCCTCCTTTATTCCCTTGTTAGGTTTCAGGCCCTGGAGGATTTATGATCATTGAGTCATGATCATACAGAATCTGATTCAAAGTCAGAGAGACCTCTTCTTCTATGTGCCCTCTCTGAGCAATGAGTTTCCAACCTGAATCTGACCCAGGAGAGAGGAAAAGTGACACAATCAGTATCTGGACAGAATCTGAAAATGCCTAGCAGGTAAAATAATAATTTGTGTAAGAATAACCTATTGGCATCTAACCGCAACAGGCAATTAGTCATTAGATACATACAGTGGACCAGAGCTGGATCAGAACCCACTTTTCCCTTCACCAAATTGAAACCGCTGATATTTCTAAATCCAGGCTCCCACTGGTAATGCTCCTGAGTCAGTTTTGCAGTAGCATTCAATCTGGGAAACCTTTATCTAAAGTCGGATACTTCTTCTTTTGATATCAAGCAATCAGGACACATAAATTAAAAGGGGTTTACCCTGCTCTCTTTCATCTCCTCATAGGAAAAGGCAGGTGCCAGCAGTGTCACTCAGAAAAGGCAGCGGTCTGGGAGAGACAGAACAGTGGAAAGAAGCTGCCTGAGATATATGTCCTTTGCATGTGTGCTCCTTTTGTCCTTTCCTGCATCCAGATTTTGTTTCCCTCTGTTGCTGCACGCCTTCCTCGCTCTCAGGCTACAGCACTGACTGAACTGACCATTGGCTTAGCAGTCCAGAGAGGAACACACATGGCACACATCAGCAGGATTTTCTCATCAGCTGCAGAAAATATGGTAGGATTTTCCCCAGATCTGTCTGTACACTGCTTTAGAGCAGCTGAGCAAAGGACTGGAGCTGTAGGCATCCAGCAAAACAGGGCTGGTCATTTCTTGAGTAAGGGTCCTGTTGCTTAGCTGAAGCAATGACAGGTTTCGGCCCTGATCCTGCCCTTCCTAGCAAACCTACCTTCTGAATAGCAAATTGGCAGACACGCCAGGTTGGCTGGACCCCAGTCATTCCTGGATCCCTTCCCTGACTTCTCATCATGCATGTTTTAAATTACTGTTTAAATCAAAGATGTCAGTGATTCAGGCCAAAGGGTTTTGCTGAGAGGTAATCTCATACTTTTTCTCTGGCGTCCTTCGTTGTCCTGATCCCAGCACTGAAGTCTTGGGGATCATGAGGGGGCTGGAGGGACTGCCTTTCCGTGCTGCACAGAGCATGGCCCGCTTCTTTGGAGGACCAGAATATTTCATCTAATATTGCCTGCTATAGGAAGGACATGGGACAAAAAATACATGCCAAATTTCCTCTGTTTTTTTGACATGTTGCAAGTTGTAGCTTTTAGGTTAATTTGCTTTTTTTGTTGTTGTTTGTACGTTCTTTTGCAAAAGATTGTATTTGTTCCAGGGGCTTGGGAAGGGTTCAGGGTGAGCGTATGCAATGGTGTGAATGCTGTGTGGACCGTTACAAGAGTAAATTTAGTTTTGCAGGGTTTGTCTTCAGTCACCCAGCTGCTCCAGTGTTCCTCTTCCTGGGTTCAAGGTGACCTCCTGCTGATATGGGATGCACTCAGCCCCACCAGTGGTCCTAGTGTGGGCTTATGGGCACTTTCAGAGTCACTGCAGACTAGGAGTGTTTTAGAAAACTGCCCTGCTCCTCTGAACTTGGACTGTAGGACCTCAAAATGAGGGAGAAGGAATCTAACATCTGCTGCCAAACTCTGCAGGAGAGGGGAAACTCCTCTCTAACCGTAGCGGATACAAATGTATACTCCCTCCTCCATGACAACATAGCCCACTAGGGACACTACTACTCACACTATTGGTGATACTTGGATGCAGAGGAATAATCTCCTGTTATAGTCTCTCCTGTTTCAGAAGGTGTTTCTGTAATCATCTGCAGTACTGAATTCCCTAGGTTGAGTAGAAAGGCAAACACATTTCCTTCCATGTCACCTTTAATTGTGTTACACCTCCCCCTCGTTTCTCGGCCACAGCAATGCTAACAAGATGCCTCTGGTGAGACTGCTGGCATGGTAGATTGGTATTACATCCTGCTCCAGGTACAAGCAGGGACTAACTGAGTAGTGTCTGGGGGGTGTTAATCAAGTTTTACGTTTGCTTTTAGTCTGATGGGTAAATTTAAAGTATCTAAATCAGATACTTGGTTTGACATGTCTCTGCCTGGTCTTCAGCTTTGCCCAGAAAGTTCTCTTTGGGGGCTTATTTCTGCTTTACTCTCAGCCTGTCCTTCTGCATTTACTTGTCTCTCTCAAGCTCCTTCTCTTGTCTCTCCCTTCTTGCACGTCTCTCTATCTCAGCCTCTACTGTTAAGCTGAATTTTTGCTAGACTTAAGAGGCCTTTTTATAAAAATCCAATAAAATATGATCATGGCTTTATAAAGTGCACAAGCATGAGAAAGGCAAAGCCATAAATGCATCTCCAGCCGAAAAAGCTCAGCACACAGACTAATGCTCCCAGGCACGAGGGAGACTCCTGGAGTTAGTCCGAGGGGCACAAATTGCTTTTATTTCCACTCCTGCCAAAATCTTCAATCTCAGCACCTCAGTAGCAAGCTCTGGATTCTTTCCATAGGGGATATTTCCCCCAGCCCCCAACTTGGCCATAGTGCAGCTCTGTTATTCTACAGACTTCTATCCTCACCAGTCCCTGACAGGGATTTGCATACAGATCAATATTTTCTTGTGGGGTTTTTTAGTGTCCTAAGGCCTGAACAGCTGCATCTCATTCTAAGGAGCAAAGAAGTCCTCAGTGGGTGGGAAGGATGTCTCCTTATTGTGATCTAATCCACTGTTGTCTTTTGACATCTGATCATTTCTCTTATGCTCTCTAAATTCTCANTAAAAAAAAAAAATATTTAATAAATGCTATCACGCACTTGTTTCATATCTGTTTTCTGTGGTCAGTCAATACTTCCCCTAGCATTCTAGGAAGTATCATGAAAATATTCTGGTGAATGTTAAAATCGCACTGGTTCTATGAGATTTCCGTGGACAGATACTAGCCAAGGTTTATTGCAAGTCTGATTTTTAATGATGTCTACTCAGACATGCGACTGGAACATCAGCAATATTGAAAAACAATCTGGAGATTCTCTCTTTCAGCTGGAAGTGCAACAGGAGGAGACGTTCATGTCACAGGGATATCTGCCTTTTCTGAATTTCTAAATCAGTTACTCCCATCATAAATGAAATCACAGCCACCCCCACGCTCCAACAAAGGTTTAGTAACAAAGCACTATTACTCAGATGTAGTATAATAGGATAAATCCTATTACTAAGGATTTATCTGTGTAACAAAACAGGCATTACCCGTCATTCTCTGGAATCTATTAAAATTAAGCATTAGATCCAACTTTATGTAACTCTTGGTTATTTCCATTTTGGAGCTGGAGACCTAAGCAAAACTAGAGGACCAAGCCCAAACATCTCCCATTTTGAGAGAAGGCTGGAAAGAGAGATGAATCCACAGTCACAGATGGTTGTTAATCAACTTGTCCTAGGTAAGGGTACATTGTCTCCTTTGTGAAGTAGATTCGGGTGGTTTGGGAGGCCAATTCAAGTTTATCCACTATTTTTCTCACTTAGCCTACAATGTTTCTGAGATTAGGTTGTTGGTACTTTCTTCCTTCTAGAGCTAGAGCATCCATGCAAAGACCTCCTAGCACTTACACGTAAAAGGTAACAGCCTGTTTTCAGTTTTATGCTCAAGAAGGAAGTCAGAATACCAAACTGATACACATATGGTGAGAAAACGTTGCTCTGACACCTGACGGAAGTACACCAAGACAACAGGGCAGTCATGTTCTTCTCCCATCTACTTTATCCTATTGGTGTTTCTCAGTTTTTGTGGAAGAAGCAATTCTAATATTTGAGCAGGGTATAGATTCTCCATTTGTCATCTCTAGTCTTGTCACCTCTGGCCACTCAGTGCCAGTGGCCAAAGGGCAACATGCTCCATTTTCTGTTCCCCTGGGATACCCATTACATGAGAGAAGAGACATGGCCAAGAGATAAACATGGCCACATTGTGTAGGCAAGAAGCGTATTTCTAGGGTTCACTGCAATTCAATCAGCTGCATATGTGATTAAACCCATTGTGATCCCTGTCTGGAACGAGATCTCTGGAGAAACATCTTTGTACACGGACAGTATCAATGTTCACAGTTTCTGCCTGACACCTTCTTCACTGGATGAGCAAGTACCTCCAGTTCCTTGTGCCACCACTCTTTGGGCACATTTCACATTTCCTCCTCCAATTAAAAAAAAAGTGAACTAATGATATTATGACCAATGAAACTAAAGATGATAACTAATGAAAGAGCAGAAATTACATATGTGTGAGGAAGAGATCTTCTTATAATGAAGGTCTAAGGCATGATTAGCTCTGCAACCCAGAGGTGACCTCAAACTTTCTGCAATAACTTTTCTGGGGAAACAACAGACTTGAAAACTGCATTAGCAGAGCTTAGTCCTTATTTTGAGTCTTCTCCTTTCCCTTCAAAAGCATGAACACCCCACACCTCTGTACCTTGATGAGTCGAGTTTGTAGAGGAGAAGCTCGGGTTACATTTTGCACCATCTCTGTTTGAAGGGTTCAGCCATGGGCTAACCCCCATGCCCTGTAACATTTCAGAGCAATCAGGGAAGGCAGACAGATGAAAACACAGAGGGATGGAGGGAAGCTGATTTATATGCAGCTGAAACACAGCCCTGGGGCTGCTGCCAAGCCATATAGATGTGGTGGCAACACAAACAGAGACACGCAGAACAGCCTGTGCAAATATAAACACTGCCACACGTGATGAGGGTTCACCAAGTTCATGCAAACACCAGGGAAGGAAAAGAAAAAAGAGACTTAACTGGGGAGGCAAGTGTAAAGATTATTTCAGGCACAGGAGCTCTGTTGAAAAAGAAAACAAAAAGAAAGTGTCTCTTCTCTTGTTCTGCAGAAAAGCATGCTTAGATAACAGGAATTTGCAGCAGATTTAAAGGACACAGGCCCATCTTCTTGTATTATCAGGAGATATTCTTAACACTCTTGTACATAACAGTGATCAGTTTTCCCCTCCTGTCTAGATCTGGTGACTGGTAGTTCATTAAATCATGTCTCAGGTTGATCATTTTGTTTGTTTCTCTGTCAATTCAGGACTGTTTCCAAATGTAGAAGGCTCCTTACCAAAAGCTGGCCTGGAACTGGGCACTCCAGTGAACTGGCATTTCTTCTTCAGTTTTCCCACGTGAATCTACACCAAGTTCAGTAGAGACTAGAAGTCATCATCTTACTAGAAGGGGCTTGTATGGAACGAATTTGTGGAACTGTGTATAGTCCCTGGAGGTTACAAATTGCAGGGTAGAAACCACTGAGGTAATTATTGCTGACTGCTATCCTAGAACAGAAGGGACACGGAAACTAAACATTCAGCTATAGCTGAGGACATCTCCACCACCACCACGAAGTCCTACTGGCCACAGATATAATAACAAACCATTTTCTTGCTTTGGAGTATCATGTTGCAGAGATGCCAGTGCAGCATTTTTTAGCAGCACCGAACTGCAGAAAATATTGTATTCCAAATAGCTGGTGGTATACTCTTCTTTCACAGAAAAAGTAATTACAGCACTACTCCTATTGCACATACCCCCTCTATTCACATCCTGATGTCCCTCTAACGTCTGCCTCTTTGCTGCCATCCTTTGGCAGCCTCCAGGTAGAAAAAAAGGAAGAGAGTCACTGAGTGCCATCTGTGCAGCCTTCAAATACCCCCATCAAAAGCTAAGCACTCAACAAACAAAGCTGTGGTGTCTCACCAAGGGCCCACAGGGACACCGCAATTTCCTTTGGGCTGAGAGATTAGATGGTTAGAGCACAGGACTGTAAGCCAGAAGGCTCCCATCCAAGCCCAGCCACTGACTCAAAGTCCATAACCACCTACAGGCCTTTGCCAAATACAGCTGTAAGCAGAAAGTTATATCCATGAGACTGATGAGACACAGTGTCCTCTTGTTTATTGCTGTCCTGAGCAGGCCACGTTGGTTAGCTGAAATTGGTTAAGATATCCCTGAACAACAAGCCTTGCCATTTCGATACCCTTAGCTATAGAAATGCTCTTGGCTGTTGGCACATCAATGCTCTGTCCACTCACAGAAGTCATCTCCACACATGTTAATATTCCAGCCTGTTACCACTCCAGCCTTACCTTTTCTGCAGAGTGGCTCTACTCTGCAGAAAAAGGGGGACGAGACTAGGAAGCTGAAGTTCCACCTATTTCATAACCTATAGTTTCTTGTTTCTGTGGAATCTTTTTGTCCATCTGGGGTTAGTCGGATACTTGTCATTTGCATTCTCTATTCCAGATGGATGAGGCTGTGCACCTCTCATATACTAACCTCTCACAAGAGAGTACGTGTACAAATGCAATCTGCTGGCACTAGTAAATACATGCTGTTTCAAGATCTCAGTCTACCACAGTCTTCCTTCAGACTCTTACTTTCTTGATTATTCTTTCCTGTTTTCTTCAGTGTCTTAATGTCTTCAGGTCTTTCCCAACAGTTGTGAGGCACTGTTGTTGCCTCATCTACTAGATGATAGTGTGTTTTGCTCTCCAGACGATTAAGAAATGAAAATGAAATGACTATTGGTTTTTTGCATTGTATTTTTGATAAGGAGATGGAGTGAACTGTAAAATATAGCAGCATGAAAGTAATTTGTCTTTTCAGAAATGCATCAAAATGTCTCCACATCTGTTTACATTCTCCAGTTCTACATCTCATCTCCACAGAGACTGAGCAACTCTGGTCTTGCACTGAAGTCTGGGTATTTGTTCTGACTCCTTGTGGAGGCTGTACAACCCAAAGCACAGTTCTTTTGAATACATCCCCATTCCAGAAAGATCAAATTTCACCTTTTTTTTTTTTGTTTTGCATTTATAAAGTGCTCTCTGTAGTGTGAAGAAGGTTCAGTCGACAGCCCTGGAAATGGAGGTCCTCTGCTCAGCCATAGTGGATGCAATATAAGTTTCACCACTCCACCCGCTGGCAACAAGACCTCAGCAAAAAGAAGGGCAAATAAAGTTCACTTGCCATGACCAAAAGTTAGCTCTTCTGCTGTTGCAATCAATAAAAGTGGCAGTTTTGAAGAACAGGCAGATCCAGGCAAGTCTTGCTTACCCTCTTCGGCTTAGATACCATCTGTTCTTCCTCTTCCATTAAAAATCAGTTCCAAACATCCCCATTTCACCAACTTTCCTTGGTTCTAGCCAGGAACCCTGCTAGCAATGATTCAGACTTGTTCTCAAACCAATCACCATCACCAACCTCAGTTCATGAAGTACTTTGAAGATCTTGAATATTGATAAGAACCTGTATTTCTCTTGGTCACCCTGCACACAGCACCCAGCTCTTGTCATTACCCAGCTCATCTGGAATGCACTGCTGCTGCTGTGATTCATTGGGCACATGGGAGAACCAGCAGTGAGCCCAGCAGCAATCATGGCTTCAAATTAAAAAAAAATAAATTTTAAAACAAAACCAAAAACCAAACCAACAAAAAAACGGAGAGGAAAAAAAAAAAAAAAAAAAAAAAAAAAGAACAATCCAACCAAACCCAAACCAAATAATTAAAGAAAACAAATTATGAAGGAGGATCAAATTCTATATAAAACTTTTTACGTTTTCAAACAGCTCCTTTTATAATTTGTTCCTACATCATTTAAAGTAGAACGCTATGAGTATCTACCCTGTTACGATGTCATCTTCTTTGAAATCTTTCTATCTTCCCTTTATAACATGGGAGGCAGCCTTGGCACTGGTTAAGATCTCTGATATCCTGAGACACCTACCTGTTCATTGTTTCATTGTTCTGTATCTCTGTATCCATTTTCTGTCCCCTCTCTTACAGAAGTTTATCTTTTTGCTTATATAGTTTAGTGAATTATCTAGTGAGTGCTTATGAATGAACTTCATGAACACCAGTGAGTATCAATAAACCCCATTCATAACATGCATTTTTAAATGTGATGCATTTATCCTCCTTCTCACTGTCAAAGACAGAAAATCTGTTCTGTGGAAAAGCTGCGGTTGGGAAAATGTACTTTAATAAATAAGCTGGGGAACAGCAGGCTGGGAAACAGTTACCAGTGATTCCTTTTTACTTGAAAATGGCCTTTAAAAGGCACTAGTGTTGGCACTGGAGTTACAGTTCAATAAAAGGAGGCTTTAGATTGCCCACATCACCTCTCTTTTTAGTAGAGCTGTGTCACACAGGTAAAGTGTGAAAGAAAATGAAATCTGATCTGTACTCCTAGTGTATAACTTCAGGCCAGTTCTGTCCATCCTGTCCAAGCTCTACATATCTCTCCCACCCAGAATCATTGTTTCAGTAATCAGAAAAGAGTGAGGACTGTTGTGTGGTATTTACAGCTGTGAGTGATTTCATGAGCTGTTGTAAACATCTCCACCACTTAAAGATCATGAAGCATGTTGAGAATACATTGACCATATACTGCCATGGTCAGCGCCTTTTTAGTAGAAATGAAAAGTATTTAAGACCCCATGGCTGACTTTGATGTATGGTTTCCATCATAAAAACTGAAATGCTTTAATGAGAACATGTTTTATGACTCTAGCTGTTAGCCATGGGTGTCATCACACTGTAACCTTCCAGTTGTTTCCCTCTGGCATGAATCAAAGGCAGCTGGACCGCTAATTTATTACAAAGAAAGACAGATGCAGGAGACAGAAGGAAGGAAGGAAGGAAGGAAGGAAGGAAGGAAGGAA
>VXBW01005695.1:2149262-2176234 GCA_013400375.1 Thinocorus orbignyianus | reverse complement strand
AAGAAAGGAAGGAAGAAAGGAAGGAAGGAAGAAAGGAAGGAAGGAAGGAAGGGAGGAAGGGAGGAAGGGAGGAAGGGTAGAAGAGAGAGAAAAAGAGAAACTGACAAACTTAACTACAAAATAGAATTTGCCAGGGCTGCAATTTATTGGAGCACCAGATGTCTGAATGGTTCAGGGTGACAGCATTGCAAAGGGTGGGAAGTTCAGCTCTATCCAAAGATATATAAAATAAAAAAAAAAATTAAAATGCGGTTTATTTCCTTCATCAGTAAAAAATGCCACAGTTGACCATACCATGCACTAACACTTTCCCTTGCAAATATGTGGTTGGACGACTCCTCAGAATTTGGCCAAATCAGATGAAAAAAAATGGATTTTAATGTGGTAGACTGAGGCAGTCATCTCTCTAAATAGTTTATCAGTTTGAGAGTGAAGGACTTGGGTGAAGAAATCTAATGATGAATTCTGTGATATTTGAACAGACTTATTTAAATTCCTCACCTTTTATCTTTTCCTTTTGCACCAATCTTCCTTTTTTTCACCTCTCTCCCTTCCTCTTGCCATCCTTTCTTTCCTGCTTCTTGCCAAGTCCATCACATACCTGGGGTCAATCAGACAGTTCTGCAGATGGGTTGATGATACTGCAAAACACTCAGCACAAGACGTTTGTGTCTGGTCTACAGATGGGAGACTCATAAACACTTGATACACCCAGTCCCCCATTACTGGTTTAACAGCATTTCTACTGGAAAGCCAAGAGCTTCCCCAGGCAATGCAATGAGTTATCATATGTTTGGGATACTAATAGTTCTTCTAAATATTCATGTGTTTTCAGGTTAGCAGAGGAAGTGAAATTCTTTTCTTCTTGGTATGTTTTTAGTAGTTGAGAAAGGATCCAACTATATGGGCTGTTCTGGGGGTATTGGCAGGCTTTGCCAAATGGATATGTGCAAGTGTGAAGGATGCTTTTTGTCTTAAGTCATGCAGATTGATTGCATTTAAAATGTTCTGTATCAGTATCTTCTGTCCCTCATGACATCTCATCACAGCTCCTCAGAGACACCACCTCTTAATCTGCCCGAGTCAGAGCAGTGTTTCTGAGAAGGCTGCATATAACCCTGTCAAAACTAAGTGGGGAAAAGATGCTGCCCCACACCTCCAGAGCTCTACTCTACCCTGCACACAGTAATAGACCTCTTTGAAGCCAGACTGTCCTGGAGTAAGAGATAATTACTAGTGTCCTTTTTCCCAGTGAGATTCCAGGTGTAAGCTTACGACATCTACATCTGCTGGAAGAGAAAGTACCTGGAGATTCTTCCATGTGTGAGGTCTAAAAGTGTTCAGGTATTATACTGGAAGAATGAGTCTTCTTGAATTCCTTAGGCTAAGCTAAAATGGAGATGGTCAAACAACTATCAGGAGCTAGGAGGAGCAGTGAACATAATAAAATACTCCTTTGTCTTCTCTATTTTTTCATGAAGTGCTAAGAATTCTCTGTCTGATGGCACACCAAGGACGGAGGACTTAAACAAAAGCCACATCAGTCTGTGATAGTGGAGGATTCCAGCCTGCACTTTGAAGGAAAAAGCTCATTACCCTTGGTTTTCTGACTGAGTTACTTCAGAGAAATTGCATTCTTCTTCCTGAATCCCTTTTGTGGTTTGAGATTGACAGAGTATCCTTCTTTCCACAGCAAAAATACTTGAGTGGTGGTGTTCTGTGCCACCTTCTGTCCCAGCTATAGTCATTTTTTTTGTATATTACATATGTAAATCCCTAAGGAAGCTGTAAAAAGTTCTGCAGACCTCGGTGAAAGCAAACTGGCTTCTCAGTAAGACAGAAATGAGGTGTGCTGAAAAAAGAACACCTCTAAAGGGAAATTTGGAGAGTTGTTCCCTGAGTCTTGTGCCAAATTCCTTTGTAGCCTCAAGGTCTTGGTGGCCAACAGAGACTACATCACTTTTAGGAAGAGGCTAGAAAACATGACTGAAAGTGCTAAAATGCCATTATGTACACAGCATCATTCCCTGACCTCAAGCATAGTTTGAATCACTAGCCCTCAGAAAATGTCTAACATAAACAAAAAAAAAGATCTAGAGCAGAAGTGTGGAAAGACTTCCACATAGAAAAGACTTAGAAAGGAGCCCTCTGATATACATCAGTAACAAACAAAATACAAGAGAGTAATATAAAACTATGGCTGACACATGGCAGTCCCTAATGCCCTCATACTCCTGGAATGAGGGACTGTCACCTCTTTCTGAAGCACATACCTATTTTGATATAGGCGAGCTCTTCTCATAACACTTTCATGGGAACACCTTGGACTACTCAAAAGGCTTAAATTTTGGCACCTGCCTCACAACATTGCTGAGTCAATGCCCTAGTCTGAAGAACAGCCAGTGGACAGGACTGCCCCATTCACCACAGTGGGAATCCATAAACAGTGAAGCAGCTATTGTGATTTCCAGTCCCAAATCAGCAACTGACTCATCCTACCTTCATTCTTGGAACCTTAGTATCTTCATACCAGAGACTGTTCTTCCTTCAGATTAATTCAACCTCTATGACATTGGCTCCAGCCTGAGTACCTTGGAGGTGACTCTCTCTGCCCTATCCTGAAGAGCATTTTAGACCAATGAGTGAAGTTCTATCTAGATGTGCTACATTAAGAAAACCAATAGCCCTCGGTTCTCCCATACCCTACAGTGATCCCCATCATTGTGGAACATTTCCACGGAGAAAATGGGCGTTTGCGTTCAGAAAAGCCTGATACATGCTGTAGAAGTTATACAAAAGTGATCTCTGGTGAGATCTTTGTATACGCAAGCAGCCTTTAAAATCTCAGTTTCATAAAAGGCTCTGTCATCTCCTAAAAAAACCCAGCAACACATGTACATTAAAACCAGAATTCTTGGAAATCTGTTTCTTCTTCTGTTAGTTGCAAAGGAAAGCAGAAAATAATCCACATTGGTAATTCTTTTGTCTACAATACAGCAAAAACGCCTTGGGTATTCTACAGTCTGTCAAGTACTTCTTATTGTTACTCACATGGTGAAAACAAATTTTGTATTCTCTTAAATGTGGTACAGGGGAATATTTATGTAATGAATCAGATGAAGAAGGCTGGTCAGACCCATTCTTATCTATGCTGATGTTCATCCCACCAACTTTAGCCATTTTTAAATTTGGTGTCTAGATTAAGCAGCTGTCTAGATTATTTAGTTAATGAAGAAAAGTAGGCATTTCCAACCAGGAATATCCTCCACCTCTGGGATAGTTTGGGATAAATATTCTTTAGAGACACACATCTTTCTCCATTGCCTAAACTGGGATCTATACAGCTGGCTGTGGCAAATACCTAGACAGCTTAAAATTAGATGAATTCAACCCTGTCTTGAGATGGGCCTCCTATGAAACATTAGTCATACCATGCATTTGATTAATTATTTCATTTTATCCTGTTTTTCCAACCTGCTGGGTCATTCTCTCTCTGGCAAAGCTGTGCCCAGACCCCTATGGCACAGCAGAGGTATTTTGCCATTCCCTGATATGATATGATACAATATTTTTGCCCTCATAGGCTGTCACTGGGTTGGTAGCTCTTCTTGTTTCATGCCACCACCACAACAGTCTTCTCTCTTTTCTACAACTGTCCCTTTTGCTCTTGGTGCCAGTTCTAGGGACTTTCCCACACTATGTCACTTCATCTGGTCACAAAGCCACAATCCCAGCACAGCCTCTCTTGCCAAATGTGTTGCATAAGGTTCAGCCTTGTGGGTTTCCTCCCAAGCAAGAAGACAACAAAGATTCTCTGTGGGAGCAGAAACACCAGTCTGCTCTCTCAGGGTGCACCAGAAGGGGACTTTGGCCTCTTCATTTCCAAGTGATTACAGAATTTAACCTAAAGTGGAACTACAGAACAGGAGGCAGATACTCTGAAATGCCTGAAAATACTGGAAGTACTAAAAGGAGATCATTGTCGTATGAACTCCCCAGCTAACAGCCAGGGTACACCTAGGGGCACTGCCAGCAGTGTTTTCTAGCTGCCACTCCAATAACATCACAGATGAGTGCCTGACCCTTGCTTGGGGCAGGTCACGCTTCTCACCATCCAACACCTAAAACCCCTGCTGTGTCCCCTGGCTGTTCTCCCTGTACCTCTGACAGCCCCTGCAGTGCCTCTGCATGGCAGTGCCAGGTCCAGTAAATGAGCCAACGTAAGCTTATTAATTTGTGTCTTACTCTACACCTACCAGGAGCAGGAGGCTTTGGAGTAGGTACAGGTGACTGGACACTAAACACATCTGGTGGGAGTAAAAAGCCAAGAAGGTAGTGAAGCTGTATGGTCACCCCGTGCCATACAGCCTATAGTGTGAAATCAGGCTTTACTGAGCACACTTTGCCCATGAGGAACCAAGGGAGAGCATTTAGCTCTCGCGGTTAGTGTGGAAACTGCTCCCAGTGGGTTTAAGGAATACTGTTTTGTGGATCAGCAGCTGTGTGTAAACATCTTGCCTTATCATTTCTCCCTTCATTCTGTTAATGATGACCAAAAGGGAAGTATTTGATATTCTCTATGAACTCACACAGCAGTTCCAGTAAGAGCATACTTTGGATCTGTGGCTCACCCCAAGCCATGTTCAGCTTAAGACAGCTGCCAGGGAGCTAGAAAACTGTGGAAGGATGTAAGGGCAGCTGAGCTGGGTCTGACCACAGGTACACCTAGTCCTGCAGCCTGGGGAAAGTTAGAACAGGACAAGTTAATATGCTGTTTCCCCTAGGTCCATCTAAGCATGTTTAGCCTCTGCAGATTTATTAACCCCCAGTGAATTTCTTCATGAGCTCATCCAATCTCTCCTGGAAGATTTTCTCCATTCGTTACATCCCCTGGCCATGCATCTATCAGATCAACTAGACGCCATAGGATGAAATGACTCCTTTGCCTGGTTCTGACCCAGTATCCTCAGCTCCATTTGGTGCCTGTCCAAAGGGTGCCCACCTTGGACCCTGTGCATTCTCATGGGTGGTCCCATGTCCATGTATCAGTATCAGTACTACTAACATTTGATGGCTGTGACCACTGAGTAGGGAATTTTGTGGTGAAAGTGTTAACGCTCAGCTCCTCAGCCATGCCACTCCAGTGCTCCAACCCCTCTTTCAAAGAGTTAATACTTCACACATGGTGTGTACTAGACAGGTATTCAAGATGAGATAGTGATCAGCTGACGCATTACCAGCTGGGAGCGCTGTTCTCTGAGACCTCCTCGAGTGCATCAGGAGAAAAGCCACCAAGCACGAAGGAAGGAGACTGCTCAGTACGTCAGAGCATGACGCCTAGTACTGCTTCTGCTTGGCACAAGTAAGGAGGAAGCAAGAAAGCTTTCTTCAGGCTTTCCTAAATCAAAGTGTGTTAATAGCTGAGTTTGGGGAAGAAGTTGACCCCTGCCAACACACGTACACGTGCGTGCACAATCGTTTCTTCCATCTGTATCTCCTCGGGCGACTCAGTTTCTAGTTAGCTGAGTCACTGACGTATAAATTCAACCAGTATAAAAATCTTCCTCCATGACAGCAATCCAAAAAAGCACAAATGAGCAGAAGAGATGGAATAAAAAAAAATCTAGGAATATATCAGGGCTGACAGCCCAGGAGAAGGTCCTATGGGAGGTATCTAAGCACCTTCTCTCTCTGACAGCCTGTCCTGGCAAAATCAGAGCCATCCCTTTCCTGACACACCACCACGATAAACCCAAAAGGATTAATGCTTGTTTCTGAGAGATGCCAAGCAACCCTGCACCACTCCTTAAATCAGGAGATTGCAGAGAGCTTTGCACCTGGCAGGATGAGGCCTTTTGGGTCTTGGAGGGAAGATCTCGCTTTATGGCTGGTGATGAATGACAACCATCTGAGCCCTTGTCCCATGCTGAGATGGGTGGCAGGGCTGCTGTCTGAGCTGCTCTGGCCAATTTTTACAATGGTGCCATTATCCATCAGCCATCTGGCAGGCGTAGCCTCTATTTTTTCTGCAGCCAGCCTTGTGTTGGCAGATGTTAGGTGGAAAGGGAGTTTGGCGGGGGGAGACCGCAGATTTGACATCTTGTCCCTTCTCCCCTTTACTAACATTCCTTTGGCTTACAAGTCTGACAAACCAGCAATGGGAGAAGATTGTTATCAGATAAGTTCTTTGCAAGGACACAGGGTCACATGGTTTTCATCCATTTCTTTTAAGACTTCAGTGGCAAGCACATTTCCCAGGAGCAAGCATGTTTGGTAAAGCAACCAGGGGAAACTCTAGGTTTAGTTTTGTTGCTTGTAAGAAGATAGGAATGACACATTCTCCAAAATATCCTTGAGGGTCACGATATTCTTGATATTAAAAACTTCTCATGAGTGTCACAGGCAATGCAGCAGGTATAGTGCAGAGGGGAGGCAGAAGGGGGATGAAGGTCTTCAGCACGTTATCGTCACACAGGTTTCACATTCAGCCTGCTGATGTGGGCTGAGCTGCTCCAAAGGCTCGTTTCCTGAAAGGAAAGAGCATGTAGTCCCCAAATATGGCCTGATTGCCTCAGATGATGATGCTGTTATTCATTATTTTAAGACCCAAAGCAAGGATTGAGGTCCCATTGTTCTCGGCACTGTATTAACAGAATAAGGACAAGACAAGCTCTGGTAACCAAACCCAGCAGGAGAGGGGTTCCCTCACACCCAGCCCCTCTGATGGGTGGTCTCAGCAGAGCTCGTGCTCTTGTGGGGAGACCAGGCCTGAGCAGCCAGCATTTCTGTGAGTGGCTGAGTGCTAAAAGCGAAGGCAAAAGGAAAAGTAAACAGGCAGAGGAACTGCCCAAGGCACTCACCCGCACCACGGAGCGGTGCTCCTCTCCAAATGGGCTCAGTGGCTTCTGCCAAGGGCAGACTCATCGAGAAGCTTGTCCAAAGACAGCGTGTCTCACTCTCTGAGTTTAACGTGACGCCTTTTGGTCTCTGCAATTCCCCCAGCACCTCTCAAAGGCACATGGATTTGATTTTGGCAGCTGTTCAGTGGGCCACATGTTCGGCTGATCTGGATGATGTGATTGTTTTGGGGAGGACTTTCCAGGAACATTAAAATTGCCTGGAGGATGCATGTAGCTAGCTGGAGCAGGCTGGTCTGAAAGCAGAAACCCATCCAACTGTGACTAGTTATGGTCCCAGGTGCAGCCCGTTGGTCATATCGTGTCTTCAGCAGGGTGTGCCTCTACCTCCAGCCAGGACAGACACACTGAACACAAACCCACCCCAGAAATGGGGTGAGCTGAAAGCAGTATCTACAGCCCATCATGAGGTGTGTGAGTCCCAGTTTTATCTGGCAAAAGAGAAAGACACAGAAGGGGACATGAAAGAGTGGCCTGGATCTGAATTCCGACCCTGAGGGTAGGTCTGCAGCAGCTTTCTTCAGCTCACCTGCAGTACTTGTGTGGATAGCAGTGCTGAGATGCTGGTCCTCTTATCCATCCGCGTTACTTTCCTCCTCCAACAGGGCTCAACTTTTGGACCTAGGAAATGAAGGCAGGCTGTGTCTCTGCTGCAGCTGTTTTGGACAAGTGACACAGAGCCTCACATCCCAGCATTCACAAGAGCCCAGAGGGAAGAAATAGGAGGAATTTTTTTAGTTAGCTGGTGGTGAGGAAGATCACTCTTCGGAGTGAGGTAGAGGGCTCTTTTCCAGCAGAAGGATCTTGAGCCTGAACCTCATCCCAAAGAGCTGTCACGAGTAGTGGTGGGGTATCACACTGGCTACCAGTGACCAGCCGCACTGAGCCCCCTGGTCTGGCAGTAGCACAGTTGGATCACAGACTGATCCTTGGAGGGGGCAAGTAAAATGGATAACAAAACATAGAGATGTCCGCTATCATGCTTGGCTGATAACATGCCAGAAATAGGTCTCTGTGTTAGACTAGTTTTAAGGTCCTCAGGAAAGTTTTACGGTCCTCAGGGGAAAAAAAGCATACATTACAATGCCAGCTTCTCTAGGTATTATGGAAAGACAGACTAAAAAACCCTTACTTTTGACTAGGAAGATCTAATGCAATCAGTAAGTAAGTGGAGGATTTCTATGTGGGGTCACCAGAGTATAATTATCACAGTTCTTGTTCCCATGGCCCGATCTTTCATCCCAGAGTCATTCCCTTCTTCAGGAGTCCTCTTCTCAGCCAGGTCCCTCCTGTCTATCTCTCAGCACCCACTATGGACCTATTCAACTGGCTACCTCCCATGAGGTGCAGAGACAAACCTTTCAACTGGAGAAATACTGAGCTCACATGGGGATACCTTTCATGGGATTCTTCTGTAATACAAACCTTCTCACACAAACACTCAAAACTACTTGGATCCTCACCGCATTTCTTCCTTATTTGTAATGGGCTTCAGCAAAACTCATTGTCCATCAAATGCATGTGTCCAAGATCATGTAGTAGGAATCCTGGAGCGTGTGTGAAAGCAATTGCGTTTTGCTGTTGGATGTCTTAGCTAAAATGCAAATTAGCTGTCACTCTTTGGTAAATTATGTGGTACTAAGCTTTACTATGCTTCCTTCTTTTCCCTTGTGTTACAAATAAACATGGGGGAAGGATGGTCTCTCCTACACATCTAGAGATGCTGATAGCTCAGTCAGGCAGCAAGATTTGGCTGGGCCTCTCTGTTTATAATAGCTTACAAATCCTGCAATTTAAAAACTACAAACTACATGCACATGCTGCTAAATCACTCAGCTCCACATGGTTGGGGGAATCCACTAAGCTTAAGTACAGCACAGAAACCCAACAGAAAAATGGACATCAGGTAGGAGATGAAAAGAAGACTGACAGTCTGGGGGGAGTTGGCTCCTGTAGAGGTAGAAATCTGTTTGAAATTGCCTCAGGTAGGAGCCGTGGCCCATTTAATAACAAGTCTTTACCAGAAAGATGTCACCTCCCATCTTTCTATGTTATCATGTGCTGGTTTTGGCACCACCAAAATCCAGGTGCGCTTCAAGTCTCAAGCACAAGGTCCTCCTCTGTTGGGTTGCCACAACTGCACCCAAGAGCACCTGCCTCTTGCACCGAGACCTACTGAAGGGTGGAAATATTATTTTATTAGTAGCAATTACAGCAGAAGAAAAGTAATTCCTTGTCATAAGTTTGGGTTACAATAAAGCAGCTGATGCTGGGTCTCTTGAGACAATTAATACAGCTCAGCTTAGAGAACAGCATGACTCTCAGAGCTAACAGCCAGCTGGAAGACTGCAACAAGCCTAATAAAATGGCAAAGTCAGCAGTGACTACCTTTTCCTGGCTGGTTGTGTATCTCACACTAAAGAGAGGTGACAACCTTTGGTCACTTTATGGGCTTTAATCACAAAAGGTGCTCTCAGCAAGAGATCCCAACCTCCCACAGCTTTGCATACTCTGCTATATGTGGTCCCATATCTAGTCCCATAAAGCACCGCCCTGTACCACAGGCAACTAAACACGAGCTGCCTGGCAGTACCTCAGCTGCACAGAGTGGGTGTATCAAAAATCAGTACAATTGTGTTTCTGTGCATAACAGGACATTCGTTCCCAGCTTCAGCCACCTCTTCAGTTGAATCCAGACCTCGAAAAATGTCTGAGTGTGGTATTACCACTCAGGCCTGAGCATGACCTCAGGCAGGAGGAGATCTGATTGCTGGAAGGAAGACTTGGGAGCCAGCAACAAAATCAGAGTGAGTGCAGGTGGCTGCAACGGTCCAAAGATCCAGGCACTACTGGAAACAAAAAGTATCAAAATTTGGGGTTGTCTCATGCAATCCCCCAGCACTTGATATAGGAAAGCATCATTTTCCAAGGTTGTTGCTCTCTGTCTGAGTGTGCTGTTTGCTAGGGAGCTCTGGCTTGCACCATCGGGGTCAAAACTTAAGACATAATGCAAGACAGAAACATAACACAGTGTACAACTGTCTAACAGCACATCTGGATGCAGTGTAAACCTCACCTCTTCGTCAATATAATAGTATGCATTTATTTCTCCCTCTGGGAAAAGCAAAACCAGTTCAAATTTGTGCAACAAAAACAAAACAAAACTGTGATCAGTGATGTAGAAATGCTGCTACAGGAGGAAACCCTGCAAAATGTGCACTGATTTAGATAAAGCAGGTGAAACACCCAACTCTCCAAAACAGAAGCCAAAGCCCCTGTTCAACCAGGTTTTCCTCTCCCCAGAGGAAGGAAAAGAGAAGCACTGAATTGTAGGGCTACTCATGATGGAGATTAGAGATTAGCCCACCTGCTTCCTCCTGGATGTACCCCTGAGACTGTCTTCTACAGTTTCAATGGACATCCTATTCCCCGCTCCCCCATGCTGGTCACCTGTGAAGTAACAAATGTGACAGCTTCTGCAGTTCTCAGCTGTGCAAATAGCCTTGCCACAATCACCAACACATCTCCTAAATTTCCCAACTACCTCCTTCCCCACTACCCTTCCTGCTTTGGATGACATGATGTTGCCCACATGGGACTGGCCACTCTCATCCTGCCATAAGCATCCCAGAAGTTTTCCCTGCTGTCCTGCCATGGCAGTAGGAAGCTGACACTGGGCTCTCCCCTCCTCACATGGTCCACGCCCAGCAGATTATGTATGAGCACAGATGGCTCTACACCGTCTGCTAATTGGGGATTGTTCCTTTTTATCTAGTCACTGGGGCTTGTCCTGGGCAGCGGCTGCCTGATTTCTTTCTCTTTGATTTCAGAGGGTTTTGTAAGAAGTTACCAGGCAGAACTGAAGGGCTGGTGGACAAGGCTTTCATGAATGCCTTCATTTGCGCCTGCCAGGCGGTCTGTAGCTGTACAGTCAAACACTCCAGTGGCCTTTCAAGGAACTTAGCCTGTCTGCACTAGGCAGCAGAGTTACGCAGGACTTACAGATATATGACCCAACAAACCTCAAATCCCCAGGAAAAGGATGAAAGCGGATTTAGAGTAGAGATGGTTATGTTTCTCCTACCAGTTCATCCCCTTTGTCAAGTCCCTGAGTACCAGGGGTGAGTAAGCTCAGCATGTGCAACAGGCCAGTGCGTAATGAGCTGGTTTTATCACTGACTTCTCAGAGCTACATAACATCCATGCACCATTCTGCTCTGCTCTGCTCTGCTGGAGGTGATGCATGGGAAAGCTTCAGCTCAGAGCAGCTTATGCCTCCCTGTATGTACGTCATCACTGCCTTCACATGGCTGTAAAGCATGGGCCAGGATGGTGCACACAGAGAAATGACTCCTTCTGGGTGCCTTGGAATGGCTTTTTCAGGCCACTACAACTCCTGCCTCTTTGCTTTGCTTCCCTCCTTCCCTAACACATCTTAGCCTCCCTGGGTAAGGCAGCCTGGAGCACACTGATGAGGTGAACAGCGGGCAGAAGGAAAAGCTACCGTACATCACCCAGATGGACATAAAGACAAGTGTGGACACTGGAGATACTGGAGAAGAAAAGCTTGCTTGGACATGTGGGGAGAGCAATGAGAGTGCCTCAAAAGCCGTCAATGTCACAGTAATGTAGCAGAGCCTCTCCCAATAAGGGAGCAGAGAGGAGGAAGATTTCGAAGCAACAGTGATCTCCAGCTCCACATGAGGATCAGCTCCAGCTGTCCCCTCATATGTCAAACCCGTAGCAAGGAACAGGCTTCACAAACTCCTCAGCACATCTGGCCACACTCCGTAATCTACCATGGCTCATCCCATCACCTCTGTTCCCCTTGTGGACACAGTCTGCCGGCATTTCATGGGAGGGCTGAGCTGATGGTGTGATTCTTTCCTACATTAGCCTTTAAGAGGGAAAATAACCCTAAACTAGGACATCCAACACCTAATAAAAATTGCCTTAAAGAGACTTCTGACAATATTCCCTAGACCTCACATTTCAGTTACACATAGGCACAAAATCTTCTGGTGGCAGGGGCAATTCTTAGGCAGGTGAGGCTATTGGTGAGCATTTCCCAATGTAGGAATATCTTTGGCAGAGGAATGAACAATCTGGTTGCAAAATATCATACAGGTATTCCTTAAATGGCCATGACAAAACCCCCACCAACTTGGAACAAGCAAGACAAGGAAACAGACCTTCAACTCTGCTGTCGAGTAGCATCTCAGTGGGGGAGTGCTCCTTTGCCCTTCCGGCAAGCATCCAGGCATCATTAGCATCCCTAGCGTGCGGAAATCCTAATCAAGGACATGACCTCATTGTTTCAGCGGCTGCACAAATGCAGCTAAAAGATGGACTCTGCCCCCAAAGAGCCCATAATCATGTGTAAAATGCTGGATGGGGAACACAGTTTGATTGAAAGAGAGTGTAAAGGAATAATAAGATAATATTGTAATATGTCCTTGGCCTGTCTCCCTTTCCTCAGTGTGTTACTCTCTCAAGCCTGATGATGTGATGTCTCATTTACAATTCTGGAAATGGAGGCCATATATATCCTTGTAACTACGAGATCAGGGATGGTACTCTGGAGTCTGCCTGGCACAAGTCAGCTCAGCTTGGCTCATAACTAAATTCTCTCCCTTTCCCGCCTCCATGCTGTGGTAGCCACCTCCACAATCCTTACTGGGAATAGCCCTGGGACATGCTATTCTCCAGGCCAAGCCTAGGTATGAGCTGGCCAACTAAAAGGAAATATTTATTATGCAGAGTGTATAAGGCTAAGAAGCTGAGGCTAAGACTTGCCTACGGCCATGGGGAATGTCAGTATCAGCAACCAGGCTTTTGTTTCCAAGGGTCAGACCAGGAAACAGAGAAGTGTTTTTTCAGGTTAGGGTTAGGCCTTATTGCATATCTGTTGCTTTTTTTAACACACCATTCAGAATCAGTTTTCACCTAAAGCTCAACTTCAGAAGAGCATGTAGGCACATAAATCCTAATGTCCTGTGCTGCCTGCACTTGTGGGTGTTGCCAAGGTGTGAGGCGTATTGGCTGCACATGCAAACAGCCACTGACACACACAGTGAAGCCTTTTCAGCAAACATAAATGCTCTTTCTCAACCAGTACATGGTTGGTGCTGTGTATAGTGTCCTGGCAAATACGGCCTGCAGTGTTCAGCACAGGGCTTCTGGCACAGGGTGCTTCAGGAGGATCAAGTTAGCTCCAGCTGACCCCCAGATGCTCAGCCACAGCTTCTGATCCTGGACTCACTACTGAACTGGAGAGCGGTTGTTATCAAATCTTCACCACTGGTATTTTTGGCCACTTTTGAGTTATAGCTTGAAATTAATCCACCAGAGGTGTTTATCTTCAGTGTCATGGCTTGTAGGATAAGGAACTTGGATCTGGGAGCCCTGATTAGCTCAGGGTTCCTATGAACCACTACTCCTCTGAATTAGAAGGTAGCATTTGTCACACCTCCATTAAGCAATTATAATTAGCAACTTTAGGCTACAAGATCATATTGCCTAGATGTGAGGCTTTACTGTGCATGGCTGCAATAGCAGAAATGTCACACTGTCTGCTTGGGCTTCTGTCCTTCCTCTCTGCTGCTGTGGAGGATCTGCAGTGAGAGAGTGGAGAAGGGATTTAGTTTTTTGGGTGATATGAAGTGAGTGGGGAACAGAGAGAATAGAACTGCTGATTTGACCTTAAGCGCTGGGAGAAAGCATAACATACAGTCTGTATAAAGTTCCCTCTTGAAGAAAAATAATAATAATATTAATAATAATAAAAGATTCTTTTTGTTCCTCTACCAGAGAAGACTATAAAAATCTGCTCCTGCAAAGCTGAAGTGGATTTCACAGCCAAAGCGAGGTCATTCAGAAACTGTTGCCAGGTCAAGTTTTCACTTTGAACATTTTCACAGTTAAAGGAGGATCCAGAACATGTAAGAAAACACAGCCCCAGACTTTCCACTTTAAACTGCTTCTTGCTTGAACTATAAGGTGCAAAGAAGAGAGGAGGATTGGGGGGGCTGGAGTGGCAGGCCTTGCGTGATTTGTTTATCTAGAAAATCTTTGCATCTGCTCTTTTGAGTGAAGTTCCCATTGCTTTTTTTTTCTTTTTTTTTTTTTTAAACTCCATTTTCCAGCTGTGTAGCACAAAGCACAGGCAGGTCAACAGCCTTGCTGAAGATCACAGAGTGAGTCAGTGGCTCTGGAGAGATCAGAGCCAGGACCCCACTGTGTGCCAGCTCTTTGTGCTTCCCTCTGGTTTTAAAATTCATTTCAGCCCCAGGTGCTAAAACAAGGTGAAACAGGACAAATTCCAGACTGTGACTTTGACAGAGGCTTACAAAGGACACAGTGAAAATACCACCACTATGTTGTGACACCAGATACCCTGAACTGAATGGTGCTCAGTCATATTTACGCTTAGGGGTATGGGCATTTCTGTGTCCCCATGACTTTGCAATAACTATTCAACCCACTGGTCCATTTCAACCCAATCTGACAGCACTGCGGGGTCCTCGGAGATGTAACATTTCTGCTGTCTTCATGAAAACTGGCAACAAGATAAAGGAGAGAGCTGGAAATTAAGCACTTGCTATAGGAAAAGGCGACTCAGCCCCAGCATGAGCCACCAGCAAATCCACCCAAGAAAGAGGAGGGTGGAGGGGCAGGGGGACACAAACCAGAAGTTCTGGCTGCCCTTATACAAGATGAACAGGGCCTCAAGCACCAGCATGTCCCTGTCTGTGCTGTGTGACTGCTACCACACTCCTCAGTCACAGCTATCAGAGCATCTTCTAAGCATCGGGATGAGTATCACACAGGCAAGAGGCATACCCAGGCATAAGATAGGTGACATCTTCCTCTTTGGGTGGAAGGGGGGCCAGAATGAAGTCCTATAGATGTGATCTGAGCCATCCTGCAGGACTGCTGCAAGTCCTCCAGACTGATAGTGGGTGTTTCTTCTTCTTCCCAACTGGACAATTAACTGATTACAAGTGATCTCTTCCTTTTCCCCCAAATTACTATTTCTTTGTGCTCATGTTAATCAAAGTTCTGGCCACAAGTATTAATTTCTGAAATGGCTGGGGAAAAAAAAAATATTTAGAGAGGTCTCTGACGTAGTTGCAAAACAAAAAAACAAAAAAAAAAAAAAATCTGACTATTTTTTCAGCAGATCTCAATTTGTTATTCTAGGATCACTCAAAAGTAATGGCTGGCAAGGGTGAAAGTAATTTGCAAGCCCTGAGCTACATTGATTAATTGTGTCCAAGTTGCACAGCGATAGTGGGGTCTTTTATTGGAAGGTCACCGAAAGGTACAGGGCTGAACAGAACAGATCATTACTGAAGGGCTGCTGGTTAAAAGAAACTATAGAGCTGTTTATGAACAGGGGGCTCGGCTGGTCTGAACAGGATATTCATGAAGACTGTGCTAGAGAATGGTTCGTTGTTGTGGTCATGCGCTCTGGGCTGCTAATATTCGTGGGTGCACTTGTGTGGGCATGTTCAGTTTATTTAGAAAATAAGGGCATTGAAGCACTTGTTTTCTGAGGGAGGAAAAAAAAAAAGCAGAGAGTGAGAATTACTCCAACTGTGCAAATATTGAAGAGAAAGAACGGAGAATGTCTCATTCTCCTTTTTACAAGTTTTTAAATGACAAAGCGAAAGACGTGAAATGCTGGGCAGAGCTGTGCTTGCCATCGCCTGGGGTCCCCAGCGCAGCAGAAGGCTGCTAAATCAATAATCTTGCTTTCCTGACCTTGCAGCCTCCTAACAAATCCTTTCTACTTTAGCAGGATTTGTTTCAGAGAACTAGGCTGTGTAATCTGGTACTCTGGTAATGTCCTCATTTAACAGATTCAAGGCCAAATCCTGCTCATACCTCCACTGGCACAGTCCCATCACTTTTGGTGTGGCTTCTCTGGCTGAGAGCAGACCATGACGTTTTTCTCATTAATCTCATTCCCCATTCCTATTGTGTTTCATTTTACGGTGCCCTGGAAACTGGGAAACCTGTATGTCTTCAGCCATTTGATGTACAGGAAACGTAGCCGCTTAAGTAATCTTTTCCCTCGACAGAGGGTGGTGGTTTTTGATTTTTTGTTTGAGTTTTTTTGGTGTTTTTTTTTTTCAGAGCTGGCCTCAAAATGTTTATGGAAACTGGTTATGGTAGAGAGGAAAAAGATTAGAGTTGGTAACTCAGCAGCCACATACATCATGCTCGATTAAAACTGCGGCCAGGCAGCTCCAGGAACAGAAGTCCTGAGTCCAAACTTTGTCTAAGGCCACTCTCCAGCTACCCTTTGAGCTAAAAGAGCAGCCTTTCTGGCTCGTCCACTAGCTGGAACGGATGCAGGCATGACTGAGCCTAAGACATCCCGTGCAGGCTGCAGCTGTACCAGGCTGACTGCAGCCATCCGCCCCTGCCTGGTCCTGGAAGCTGAGCGGCTGTCAGCCAAGGGCTCCCGAGCCTGCTGGAAAAGCATTGGAGTCCAAGGCATGAAAGCCAGGCTGTTTTGGAGGAAGGACTGAAGACATTAGCCTTGCGAGCAGTGGAGCAGTCACTGCTCAGTCAAGTGACACTGGAAAGGAAAGGATTTCTCAACACCCACCAAAACTCTCAGGTCTGGGGACATCTCAGATCCCCTGCACCTATCTTTAACCATGAAAGAGCTCAACAACTGCCTTCAACCAGACAACCAACTTTTAGACATGTAAACAGAGGTAGGATGGAGTCTGCTGGTACAGCTAGTTAGGGTGTACAGACTACTACACTGATTTGGAAGAGTGTCAGTCAAGTTGAGGATGACATGGTAGAAGGGTGGAGATGAAGGTCTTACTGGACTCTCATCGTGACTCCCTCCAATATCTTGCACCACTGCACTTGAAATATGTTCAGATTTAGGAAGGTTTCAGTGGACAGTGAGACATACAGTACAAGACCTGAAAACTCTGCCCGTTCTTTGAAAAGATGAGATTTTAAGAGGTAGACAAGAATGTCTTCAAGGAAGAGATAGGAAATCAGGCAATGTTGCTATTCACAAACTTTGAGACCTCAGAAAACCATCAAGGATCTGGTAACAAATAGTGACTTCAGGCAGAGCTAGAACAGCGAGAATAGCTACAGGAGCCAGTCACCTGGGAAAACTGCTACAGTAAAGTTTATATTGGATCAGGCTGTCTTGAGGGATTTCTGCAGGAAGATTGAAGAGGCTGCTGAAAACTCCGGAAAAAGAGTGCAAATGGTCCATAAAAATGAAGGCAAGTGGGAGGCATGATTTTTTTTTCCTTTGGCCTAAATTTGTGCACAGGCTTTTGTTCACAGATGAAGTTCTTGTCCTGAGGAAGAATTCATCACTCTGGTATATGAATGTCAGCAGAGTTGGCATCATTGCCAGGATGCTTGTTTACTGTGCTGCTTCATAATGTGACATTTCAGCACCAAGAAAGGGTGCTCCAGCTTTCTTGTGCTGCAGGAGAGGGAGAATCCTGCTCCTCTCTTCCTAACTGCATTGTAAATTGACCGCTTTTCATGGTGCTGTTTCCCCTAAGTCTACCCTGTCAAGTTGGTCCACATTTCTCTTAAGCCCTTAACCTACCGTTGCCCATTTTGCACACACTGGCCCATTCCTAGGCTCCCATCTGAAATGTAAAAATTAATTGCCCTAGAGGAAGCTCAGTGTCTTAAGGCATCATTTACACTAGACTTGCTCCAGACAGAGGGATGGTCACCAAATGTCCATGGATCCCAGTGGAACACAAGACCCACAGCTATGGAGAAACTCTCCTGGAATCTCCTATCATAGGAGGGCTCAGCTTCCTTGCCCTGTTCCCTTTATCCTCCTCTTGCCAAGCAGCACGGTTGGCTGGCATTTTACTGAGACCGTTTCAAGAAGTGACTTCAAAGATGCGACGTCACGTGTGCCGGAGCATGCCTCCGGTCTAAGCGAGTTCCTGCCAGCCTGACATGCGGGGGGATTACTGAATTAATTCCTGATGCCGTTATATTCATCACAACACAAAGATATCACCCACTGGCATGAATTTGTTGAGTCACTACAATTCCCCAGGCTGCAAAAGCGCAGGAATCATAACCATTTCCCAGTACAGACCCATGAAGGTGCTGGCTCCTGTCAAGAGACCTGTGTGCTCCGCTCAACCTCCCAATGGTTTTTCCAAGGTGTTAGCACCAATGCAAGGCACACGCAGGTCTGTCTTTCTCTCTCAGCCTACCTACCATGGCAGGGATGGTGTGGCTGTAAAAAGAGAAAGCTATGCGACAGCCCCAGGTTGTAAAAAACTTGGTTCATATGAGGCTGTGGAGATTCCCCCCTCCAAAAAAAGGGAGGGGGAGGAGGGAAGAAAGAAAGAAATTATGGTTTGGACCAATTTCAGGCCTTTGATGTGTATTCTGAGTCTGGGAGTCCAAGAGACAATTCTACATTTAGTGCCCCACTATATCTGTAATGGGCACAGAGTCTGTTTTCCCTCACTGCCTCCTGGATTGCATCTGATCTTATTTTCTCTACTTTTCCATGCATATGCTTTAATACCATATTTTTACTATTTAATATTGAGTGAAATGATAGGTTTTATGGACCAGTCTCAACCCTATGGACTAGTGCTGTTCATCAGAGGGAGGCAAGAACTCTTTCTGGGTCATCCATGAGCAATGCTGAGCTCCACTAGGAGGGCTGGGCAGAAACAGGAGTCAGGATGCTTCCTATGGAAAACAAAGAGCAAGGGAAAAGGATGTCTGGTTCACAGGGTGAAAATTTCCCCCATCCCCAATGAGGGGAGGGAGTTAGGGCAGCAGATTGGTCGCAGGGCTCTACAGCTCTCGCTCCATGTACTTTTGCTACTGCTGCAGAAGCAGGACAACAAGGGGGAACACGGCTGCCAGCCATTTGTCAGCAGTGTCAGGGAGATCTGCCCCTGGCTTCCAAACACCACCCATGGCTCTGCTGTGATGTTAAGGAAGAGCAACTGGAGAGCAGAGGAGGATGACAGAAAAGGGGAGGCAGGAAGGCTGTTGGTCCTGGATGAACAGAAAGACAGATAATTATTGCCTTTAGGATCCTAGGGGACAGGTAAATTGTAAGGGACGCCCTAATATGCCATAAAACAAATATCTCTTGTTGAGGCTGTGATTTGTCACAGCCAGGAGAGTTATGAATTTTAGTTCAAGAGTCGGTATTATTTTAGCTTACCCTTGAGGGTCAGGATTCACAGGCTGGAGATGAAGTGGATGTTGTATAAAAATGTTTCCCCACTGGTAAGTGGGTGTTTTTGTTCTTCACAGAGTGATCTGCGTGATATGCTGTTTTAGGGAGGGCATTTGGTATAAGGCACAAAATATATCACATTACAGGTGAGAATATGTGGGATCCAAAGCTTTTGATGGGTCTGAAGTAAGACAGCTCTGAAAATGCAGATAACCAGGTCAATGACAAAATGTGTTATTTCAAAGCCTTTAAGGTTTTGCTTCTGATGAGTATTTGGGTCCCCACACCCCTGCTTAGGATAGGAGGGGGGAGTTTCAAGTGAGAAATGTCAAGCACAAGCAGTGAGAGGAGGTAATAATTTGGGCCATGGTGCAAGGGAGAGACTTGTCAGGGATCTTTGCACTGCAGGAGACTGGGGAGGATGGTGGCCTCAGAAAGAGGCACCAGAAGAAGGGGCTGGTTGGAGAAAAGCCAAGCGCCTTTTGACATCTCTGCTCTCTTTCCCAATTGCTACATCTCTCTGGATAAATCAAGAACAGTCTGACTCGCAGGGGCTGCTCTGGATTGCTGTTTATCCATTAGACCCATTCACACAAGGGCACGTTCCTCTGAGACCTGAATGAGGCACAGCTCAGCCCATAGCTAGGAGAAAGTCTCCCTCAATTCTTCTTCACCTTGAGTAACAGCTTTAGACAGTCACCCCCAGTCCAGCATCCCATACCCTGCCTCTGCCATGCTCCAGACTGTCAGGACATTGGGTTAAGGAAACATGGCACTCAAATTTAATCCCAGAGGAGGTGGCAAATTGGCAAGCCAAGCTAGGACCCCTTTGTGGGAGCAAACTCTGCCATCAAGGGAGTGAAGCCATCCAGTCTCCCTGCACATACACATTGTCCCCTCCACCCCACTGGGGACAGGGGCATCACAGCAGCAGCTGAAAGTCACAAAGGACTTGTTCTAGAGGAAAAGCAGAGGCCAAAATACGCACACAGGTTCCCCTGCAAGAGCCAATCCTCCTGCTTGTCAGCAGTGTAACCGTCCGGAACAGCGTAATTATTGTAAATGTAATTAATAGTGATCTGGGAAGATTATAACTTTCCCTCTCTCTTCTTCTTCCCACCTCTCCTCCAAACTCTCTGGTTGTGCTTTTTTTGGCAACCCCAAAATAGTAATTTGATGCAAACTCTGGCCACAAATCCAATGGAGCTTGATGGCCTTTAAACGAGGGGAGGGGGGATAGGCAGGGGCGATTGCCTTAATAACTGTTCTTGGAGAAAGGCCATTGATGTGTTTTCATTACTCGGAAGAAGAAGAAAGCCAGAAAGAAAACAAGTGGCAGGACAGCCATTATAAAATAACTATGAATAATTATAGAGTGGGGGCAAGGGGAAGTCCAGGGAATTACTTCAGGGATATAATCATGAGCCCACATCCAGGCCAGTTACTGGCGGCTAAGGAGGACATACCCAAGCAGTGTTTGAGGGGCCCTCTGGTTTGGGTCTGTCCCCATCCAGTTTTGCATGAGCCTGCATCTCCATCACAGAAGCTGTTGTCCCTGGTGTCTCAGCAGGACCCCAAAACACTACACGCATTCCTGACCTTATAGTGCTCTGCAGACCTTCAGGGATGACGCTCCATGCATGTGTCTGGGAGGGGATGGAGACAGGATATTTTCCTTTCACAACGGGGAAGCTGAGGGTCTAAGCTGCAGCCTGGCTTAGACTGGTGAGGATTTTAATTGTCCTTTGAATGACACAACTGCTCTACTCATTGTGGGCATTTAATAAAGGAGGGTGTACACAGGCATCTCACCAGCAGAAAATTGCAAGCAATCAAGGTGTGATAGTCAAAGGGAGGAGAAAGGAGAGTTTCCCCTACTCAATAGGTCTACAAATGGGAACAGCCAGTTTTTCCCATCTCCACAACCCAGAGCAGTTTGGATGTCCCTGGAAACTTCTGCAGCACCTCAGTAGAAGGTTTCTGAGCACTGTTCACAATCAGGCCATAGAGGTCATGTCTCCTCATCTCTAGAAAGCCTCCAAAGCATCCATACTCACTCCTGTCAACCGTGCAGCCAGACACCCAACCACTGGGCTCTCCACAAAAATTACACCTCCCTGCCCTCTGGAGAGGGGTTTTGGTGAGTTCCTGGTGGTGATATCACCTCAGACAAGAACATTTCCAGACAAGTGGCAATGTAAAAGGAAATTAAAATCTCAAATCCATCTTGGCTCATGCACAGAGCAGAAGGGAATCCAGAGTGGCTGAAAGATGAAAAAAAGAGGAAAAAAAATCATCAGGTCCCAATAGGTTATTTTCATGCCAGTTCCTCAGGCACTATGCAAAGGTTCAGGAATGAACGTGCACAGTGGCTTAGAGGGAACTGATGGTCACAGTCAGGAGTCAACCCGTCCAGGTAAAGCACTGCTTACCGCTGGTTCACAGCAGCAGGTACAGGATCACAGAGGCAAAGGGCATCCCACAGCACACTCTGCAAGGGACCTCTGGATTCTCGGTCAACTTTAAGCACATCTACACTAAATCATTATCCCAATGCTTACAGCAGAACCTGCAAAACCTTACAGGACAGAAGAAACATCCTTCTGAGTACAACTGCTTCTTCCAGGAGATACCTCTCTCCCATCACAGCAACAATCTATTGTATTTCTGGGTCACCCATCACCATGGCATCCATCTGCACAGCAAGGTTTCTAAAGCTTCTCAGTCTATGCCAGAGAGACACAGCAACCCCTTGTATTTTATTGCACTACAAGGTAAATAATTAGACAATACCTCCAGAAGACAGCAGGCTAGGGCATCTGTTCAAATTTCCCAGAGACCATCTGAATTTATACTCTTCCTTTTATTTATACCATTTTTTCTTCTGGTTATTGATGATGTTTCTCATTTGTTTTTATTAGATGCAGGTGTTTTCTGCACTTCAGCTGGGAGCACTTTCCCTTTTCAGCCAATTCCAGATCTACTTTGTGTCTCGGTCACCTTTTGACTGTGATACCGGAGAGGCAGAGAAAGGGAGAGAAAAAAAAAAAAGAGAGAGATACTGGTTTTTGCTGCCTCAGCAGATGTGTGTTAAAGTGTTTTAGTGATTCAGCCAGTGCGTCTGCCTGAGGCCAAAGGAGAGGCATTGTCTGAATCTAAAACAATTAATAACAAAAAAAGAATGTGGGCAGCACGGAGCGGGGGAAGGTGGAGGCAGAAATCAAGCAAATCACAGGGATATTTCCAGCTTGCAGAGCTCCTCAACAAGATCTCCAACTGCTTTCAAAGACAGCCCTTCAAAGCCACCCAGTCCCCTACAAGATACAGAAGCCTCATCAGCCCTGTTGTGCAGATGGGGGGAAACTGAAGCTGCTTTTGCAACTCATTCCGGTCATCCAGTCTCTGAAAGAGGGCCAGCCTCCCCCCAACAGCCAGGCTGCACATTACCCATTGCCCCGGGGAAGCATGACCCTCTAGCAGGCCCATGACCATGGCACATGTGGCCAGGAGCAGGGGAGAGTCGCAGCACCCACTTGTTGCTGGGAGGGACACCGAGCTGCACGCTCTGCACTCAGGGACCACTATCAGGTCCTTTGAGAGCCGACAGCAAAGCTATGACCTCTGCTCTCTGCTCTGTCCAGGAAGGTGCAAAGGGAAACCTCTGTTGTCAGCTCACGATGAAACATCTGTATTTTTCCCATTAGCAGAAGAAACTAATTTAATCTGTGCTCAGGCAAGAGGAATTTGTCCCCTGAGCCATTTCTGCCTCTATCATTTAAACATCCAGTACAGTCTTTATGCTTCGGTCCTTGCGAAAGATGCCAAGGACCTCCTGATGCTCAGGATCTGATGACCCTCATTTACTGTATCCCCTCACCTTGCAAGCTGACTCGAGTGGGTCACAGGGAGATGGAGGCACCCCAGCCACCAGTCACCGCTGGAACTCTTGGCAGCCGAGCCTTGATAGAGGCTGAAACAGAGCCAACAAAGCCCCGCAGAACACCCAGGCGCTGATCTGGTGAGGGGAGACTCCATTTCTACATGCGGTTTAAAATTGATACCCCCGTGAGGCATGTTAGAAAGCAAAACATTGATGCTGTCTTCACTGGAAGCATCGGTTGCTTTGTTTTTTTAATGACACAGAAAGCTGCTTGCAAAGAGATAATTTCATTCAGCCTAGCCCTTGCTGGATGTGGAAGGAAGAAGTCCTTGGAGGTGACTCTCCAACGTATCCAGTATGCCACCTAGCCCTCGCTAGCTCTACTACACCCACCAATGCAGGACAGGCTGCTCCCGCCTGCTGGAAAGGGGCTCCCAGCATGAAGTTGTGAACTCCCGTTGGGGTTATCATGGCAAGTAAGAAGGCACTATCCAAGGGAAGGACAAGTATCTTGGGAAGAAAACCCACTTTACCTCTGACACTCAACCCGGTCTCCATGCAAAGTGAGATATCTTGTCAATAACTTCACTGCCTGCTGTTGTCCATCTTCCCTTTCTGCACTGGTGTCTCAGACTTGCCCTCTTGGTTCCACTTCTGCCACTTGTCATTTTTCCCTTCAAGGATGAAATACTGGGGTTTTTTCATAGAGATGCTTCAGGCACCTGATTTCACAACCTGCTGGTGTTTTTAGTACTTGCTCATGAAAAAAAAAAAAATTACACATTCTCCTGTATAAGCATTATTTTGCTAATGAGTTTCAGATCTACACAAACTGGACAGTGGTTTTGGAGGGAGAATTAAAAAAATATCTCTGTCGTGTATCTGTGATTCAGCTCTTAATCTTTCTAGATTGCCTGCAACTTGTTTGATGTTCTAAATGCCTCCAAAACACACAGATTAGCCCAAACTGATTAAAGTGTATGTTCCATCCTCTTTATCATACCCAGGAAAGTCAGTGCTTTTGCGCATTACAGACAGTATCGTAATGAAGTGTGATGTATCTGAGATGTAAAGAATGGTAACTGCTTTCGAAATAATTATTTCTCTCTTTTTTTGCAATAGAGCCATATGTAACACATGGAGCTTATAGCAATATAAGAAGTATATTAGAAGACGCTAATAGAATCCTTGGTTTCCTCTGAACGCTCTCTGTTCACTCCCCCAAAATAAGAAAGCATGTCTTATAAACATAAAACATGATTGTGATCTCCCTTGGAAGAGCACAAGCCGGGAGAAATGTGATCTTTGTTAGCTGCAGGCTCTTCTACAGCTCACAGCCAGCCATACGCCGCACACTGCACCGTTGCTTTCCCAGGGTAGTGGAGGTTTTTTGGGGCATCGGCAAAATATATCAAAAAGGTAGCTCTCGTGAGGAGCACAGACCAGGCATTCATCTGCAACTGCTCGGCTCAGTGGTTCAGTGCAGGTGGGAGCCCATAGATCCCAAACGGCTGAAGCTACCTTCATAATCTGGGAGAAAATCCACCATCAGGGTACATCCCATGGCTAAAACGTTGTCATCTTCTGGTTGAGGATATGACTCAGTTTCCAGGCATGCCTTCACAGTGAAGATCCTCACAGCACAGCACAGGAGGGCAATGAAGGCGGCCGCTAGACAACTTCACATCCCTTGGATTTTGGCCTCCTCAGAAAGCCCAGGAGAAAGGTCCCAATCAGACCCAAATTACAGCAGCTTCCCCAGGGAACTCTCGCAGGATCTCTGCCCTGTGGCGATCTAGCCATGCCCAAGCCTCCTGTGCCAGGGCTTGCAGCTGGGCTCGATGGAGGCAGTTCTCTACACGTCTCCCCATTTTGTGTCTCGCAGGTTGGAGTGTGAGCGAAACCTCCCCTCCACCCCTCTAAAAGCTCTCGCTGTCTTCATACCAGCTATTAACATACAGGGCACAGTGTTTCTTAAGGGGTGGAAGAGAGAATGAGGGAAACAAATTCTCTCCTGCTCTAAATCCTCTCATAAACTGCTTCCAGATCTCCAGGTGAACAGTGCTCAATCTCTGCCCGGTGCTATTTTCTGCAAAGCACCCATTCAGGCTGGCAGCAGATCCTCATAAAAATGAGCGGCAGGATGCAATTAATTTATGTTGTAGAAGTCATAAGTGTCAACTGGAGAAATCATTTAAAATCACTTCTAGATAAAATCCTAGGGGGTGGCTTTCTTAAGGGTGCCTACTTTTTGGGAGTTAACTGTGATCTAAGCAGAGACTCAGGTAGCATTAAATAAAACTTCTGGAAAACCTCTTGGTAGAAAGGAAAAAAAAATGCTTAGAAATGTGGATTTCTTGTTTGACAAGGGGGTGAGGACAAGAGGGAGTTGATCTTTACTACAGAGTCCTCATGGGGCAGGAAGGCAGTAAAACAAGAAACACCTGAGAGGTGAATAAAAAAAGCCTTAAGCTTGGAAATTTTGGAGAAGAAGGAGTTAATGCTTTTAAGCAACCATGCCTCCTCTTACCATAGATAAGGGTGCATTCTAGTGGCAAAATCCATGCAATGCAACTGCATAGATGACTGATCTAAAAAGAAACCTGCGGAATACGAGGCTTTGGAGGAGTGTGTGCATATGTGGAAGGGGGTGGGGAGGTTGACTTGAATCGCACCAAAACCTCACCCAGAACTGGCTGATCCCTTTCAAATTCCCACTCCCCTGGTAGATAAACCCTGTGCTTGGGAGCGAGCTCCCACCCCTTGGCTCAGCCATTCCTCCCGGCTGGGTTCAAGCTCGTCCTTCTGCTCCAGGTGTAACATCCCTGTGCACAGCTGCCTGGGCGGGCCACAGGGCTGCACACTGCAATTTCGGAGATTCCATTCGCCATGCTTCCCAGCTTCCCGGCTCCTAGCAATGAATGAGCACTGAGGAGGGAGGCAAGTGCGAAGGACCAGGGGCCTGGAGAGCTGTAACCCTTAGGAATGCAGCGGTGAAACAAAAGACAACAAACCCCAAGCTGTCCAGGACAGAGGATGAGCATTGCAAAGCACTTTTTTTTAAAAAACTTTTTTTCCTTCTCCCTCCCCACTTTGTGCAGGGCAAGAGGCAGAAGAAGAATGAGCTAAAACGTGCAAATTGGACTTCACATGGCAAAATTCCCCTTGTTTTCTGGCATGCCCTAAGCAACAGCGAACTTTTCCAAAGAGGAATCTAACACAGTTCTTACAAGCAGCCCAGCCCTCCCTCCTGCTCACTGTCCGGCTACGTTAACCCTTGCTGTTTGGGGGTGTCAGGGGTGCACCCTCCCACTGGACAAAGCCTCACTGCTTTCTTACCCCTCACCCAGGGTCAGAGGGGCAGGGCAGGAGAGCCGGGCATCCTGCAGGCACAAAGGTTCCTTCCCGGAGCAGGGCAGGTGAGAGTGGCTCCCTGGCACACATCCAGCCATTTGCCCTCCACGATCACCTTTGGAGCTGATGGGAAGGTGGATGCACCGACTCCCCTCACCCTGAGGGTCCCCACCCCACACACACACCCCCCAGCTAACCAGGCAGCTGCTGGGGGTTCCTGCCCCACCAGCAACAGGGGCACTGTGTGCAGGATCAGACCCTGCTCACTCAAACTCTCCCCTTCCTCCCCAAATTCAGACCCCTGACCTCTCCCTCCCAGACTCCCTGCAGCCCAGGCTGCCGTGCAACCCCAATTGCAATCACTTCTCTCCATTTATTTTTTTTTTATTTTTTCCCTTTTTTGCTTAAACCGTGAAGATCTGAACTTCCCCACAACCACCACCACCCTCCCTCCCATCTCGGCTTCCCCTTCCCCCTCCTCCCCTTGTCTCTCCTCATAATATTATCCTTGATCACTGCCCGGGGTTTGAAGCCCAGAAGTCAGAAGCTGTGCATCCCCACCCCCACCAGCTCCAGTGTGCACTGATAG
>VXBW01005695.1:2125243-2147661 GCA_013400375.1 Thinocorus orbignyianus | reverse complement strand
CTTCCATTTCCCCTCCCCCGCCGTGTGCTTTTCTGCCTTTCCGGCTGCTTTTCCATTCCCCTCCACCACCAGCAGCTGCTTTTCCATCTTTCTGGCTACTTTTCCGTGTTTGTGCTTGATTTTTCTCACACACGCACACACATATACACATTCTGGCTGCTTTTCCATCTTTCCAGCTATTTCCCCATTCCATCCTTTGCCCACCCCCTCCACTGGCGGCTTTTCCGAGCTCCCAGTTGCTTTCCTACTGCTTGTCCACCACCACCACTTCCCTTGGCTGCTCTGCCAACCCCCTATTGCTTTTCCACCTTTCCAGCTACTTTTCCATCTTTCCAGCTGCTCTTCCGTCCCCCCAGCTGCTTTTCCATCTTTGGGGGTGCTGTAACATCCCCCATAGCTGTTCTTTCATGCCCTCCCACCACTTTTCCCATCCTCCTTCCCATCCATGCACTGGTCGAACCTCCTGTTGCATCATCTCGCAGCCTCCCCCACCCCCCACTTCCATCATCACCTCTGGATTGTCCCATCCCTGACAGACAGAAAGCTTTTCTTCTTCTACCTCCCAGATGCACCCGCTTAGTCACAGCTGCATCCCAGTCCTTCCCAAGTTGCATCCTTTACATCTTTCTTGTATCCCTGTCTTCAGCCTCTCCCTGACCCCTTTCTCTCACCATATCCTCCAACTGGCTCTGGGTCCTGAGCCGGCATTTGCATCCTGAGATGCAGGGGAAGGCAGGGAACCTCCTTGCGACCATCTGCCCCATCCCCAAAGTCCTCACCATCCCCACCCCCAGGTTTGTTGCTCAGCCTCTGGCTTTCTCCTTGCGATCCTTGCAGCTGGCTCCTCCTGGCCACCCGCTGCTGGATGCCTTTGTTGGGGAATGGGGTTTAGCCCAGGGAGGTGCAGGTGCATTAGGGATAGGGAATCTGTGAAAGCCAAAAAAAAAAGAAAAAGATGGTGTTGCTAATAACCAGAAAGAACAGGTTAAAAGCAAGCACGAAGGCTGGAATGGTACCAGCGGTGCAAAGCCAAGCTTCTGAAATGTTTGCACCTTGCACGTGACAAAGGCACGAAAGAAAGCGCTCCTTCACTTTGGCAGGCGCTAAAACTCCCATTTCTGGATCCCACAGCCTGTGCAGGGACGCTTTCCGCGTTTTCTTCCAAATATACCTGTATTTCTGCCATGGCAGGAAGGGGAGGCAGGGGGGATGTCTGAATGTCTAGGGGACCAGGGGACCACTTGGCAAAAAAAAAATCAAACAAAAAAACTCAGAAACCAGCCCCCCTACTTTTTTGGTCCATGAAAAAGTAATTTTTGCTTGTTAGCAAGCTTCTGCTTATACCCACGCAACGGGAATCCGTTTCTTCTTTCTAGCACCTAATAAATCTTGATGCTTTTATTATTTTTCCTCTTTGCTGCTTGCAAGCAGTGCTTGTGTTGCTACGCTCCATCCTTCAAAGCAAAACCAAATTCTGTGTGTGTAACTGCCCCCTCGCCTCCAAATGACAACAAATGTCCAAACTCACCTAAAATTGGCCAGAAACAGCAAAGCTGAGCTGGCTTTTCTGGAGGGAAGCTGGAAGGGGCGAGGGCTGGGAGGGGACCTGTGCGGGGAGTGGAGGGTGAAGCCAGGACCTGCATTCCTGCCGTGGAGCCCAGGAAGCTGGGCAGTAACCCGCCGGCAGGAGCCCAGCAGCCGGCAGTGGAGCTATGTGAAGTATCCCGAAGCGCGTCATTCCCGGTGTTTATTTACTCTGTGCGTGTGTGTGCCCGGCCGGGGGCAGGCGGTGCGGTGGGAAGGCAAAGCTCTGCGGCCAAAAGGCAGCAGTGGCCGGGAGACTGGGGCTGAGGGTGCCCTGTGCAGACTGAAGGCACCCGAAAAAGGCTTTGGCGCTTGGCTCCCAGCATTGAGTCTCCTTGCTTTCCAAACACCTCGCTCTTCCCAAGGAAACTGGTCCTTTGGCAGGTGCTTTGCATGAAAACTTTGGCAGGTGCCCTCATTATAGCATTGCTTTTGATTTTCCTTGGGATGGGGAGCACCTTTTGAATGAACAAGGAGAAGGATAGGAAAGAGATTGCCAGTTGGTTGCAAAACCATCCCCCCAGCACCACCTGCACTTCCAGTTTGGACTCCCCAACTGCCGCAGGGGGCTCTTTTTGACAGGTTTTGTTTGCAGCTGGGAGATGAGCCTGCATTGGGAAGGCTGCTGCAGGAAGCTGCAGGAGACCAGCAGGCTCCTCTTGAGATTTGTGCAATTGCAAAAAAGAAATAAAAAATTAATCAGGAATTCCTGAGGACGGGAGAGGGGAAAAAACTCTCTTGGCATTTGACTGGTAGCGTGTGAGAACAAAGTATATTTTCATAGGCGTGTTTCTAAGCAACAGGGCAAGGAAAGAAATGAAGTTTGACTTGAACTTGCTGGCCTCTGCCAGTTTGGCCAGCAGCGCAAGGACCGTGTGCTGGGGAAGCTGGCCTGGCCTTCCCATCTATCAATGACCAAAATTGGCCCTGATCTGCGAACTGCTGAGAAAGAATCAGCACTCTGCAAAATAAGCTATGTGACAGCGGCGAGGACTAGATCAAACTGCATTTCTATCTATTTCTGCTCTTGCACTGGCTGAGTTGAAAAGCACAGATGCTTTCCTCCTTATAGTCGAGGTGGAGATGCAACAAGCCATATTGCAGGAGCCTGAGCCTGGGAGGCCAGGCTTGGCTCTCCCCTAGACCAGATGTCTCGCCTGGGGATAAGATGCTCCCGGGTACTGTGCCTCAGTTTCCGCATCTCTGAGCTGGGCATGGCGCTACTGAGAAACAGTGGAGCTTCCAGGCAGAATGTGCTTCTGGTTCACTGAGAGGTCGGAAATGAAAGCAAGTGTGGAATTAAAGGGCTTTGCTAAGGCTTGTTTTAAGTACGCAGATGTGTAGGTACTGATGGGACAGTCCCTGCAGTCCTTCCTGGCACAACAGTCAGACACCGTCCTTTACCAAAAGCCAAACATCATGCCTGTAATTGACTGTTTCTGGTAAAAAACTATGAATGAGCTTCATTTATGGCACAGGCTGCAGAATTCTCTGTTTTGGTTAGGTTTCCTTTGAAATACACCAAGTCTTTCCATTTTTCTCCCCCGGGCTCCCACCAGACTTCCTCCTGCTGAGCCAGCAAGGTCAGCCCAAGCGCCGGGGAGTGGAGGGCACAGATTGGAGCCTGCTGCCCTAAAAAGGCTCGTGGAAAAACAAAGGTTGTCAAATATTTCCTTCTCCTCTCTCATTCCTGCTGTCTTTCTAGAAAGCGAGCAAGACTTGGCAAGCTTCCTCACGAAACCATGAGCCAACGATAACCAGGAGGGGAAAGGGGGGAGCTGCAGAATTAGCCCTAAGAAAATCGTCTTTGCTGCGTCAGCTGGAAGTAGGCGGAGGAGGAGTGCTGCCGAGCCCATTTCCTGCGGCTCTTGTTTGGTGCAGTCCTTTATCCCTCCTCAGCACATCTCCCCCCCCTCCCCAGCTCCTTCCACTTCTTCCCGCGCTCCCCATCTGGGGATGTGGGGCTTTGGGGGCGAGCAATGGGGCAGGTGTGCAACCCCACACCAAGGTCCAGGGTGAGGGTGAGGGTGAGGGCAGAGGTCGTGGGAGAGGGGCACGTGGGACACAGCGGCTTGTGAACACGTGTGGCTCCGGGAGGGACCCAGCTGGTGCGAGCGGCAGGTCCTTTGTGCCAAGCAGCTCCTGAGCTGTCAATGGGGAAAGCTAGTAGCAACAGGCCTGCGAAGCCTCGGATCCCAAACAGGAAAATNGGGCCTTGGCTGGAAAGATTTTTCAGCAGCCTGGTTTCTAAGGAAGGAGGGAGAATATTAAGTAGTTGATCCAAATGAAATTCCTGCCGGGTGCCAGCAGAGTTCACCAGAGAAAAGACGTGGCTCTGTGCGTGCGTGCGTACGTGCGTGCGTGAGTGATAGAGCTGGTCCTGAGCCCCAGCACAGCACTGGACCCGCTCCAGGTGGATGAAGGGAGCCCGTCTGCTCCGAGGCAGTGGAGAACCAGGGCTGGCCTGTAATGGGAGCCTCTGCAAACCTGAGGGATGCTGCGGGAAGGCTGTGTGTCTCCTCCTCCTCGCGATATTTAAGCGCCAGCATCTCGTGCCCAGATGATCGTTGCGGCTTTGGCACGTCGGTGTCCTGAGCACAGCAGTGCATGACTGGCAGCGTCTGCATGACTGCGGGGTGAGGTGTCCCGTCAGGGTCAGAAGAGAGGGGTCGGAGAGCTCGGGTACATCTTGTGCCAGCTTTGCGACAGCCCCTGGTTTCTTTTGGTGGCATAGTTTGGCACACGTGGGTCAGGGCAAGCCGGGGAGGAAGGAAAGGAAAAGAAGGAGTGACCAGGCAGGCGCTGCCTCGCGGGGAGCACAGTGCTCTGCTTCCTCCTAACGTCTGCTGGAAGTTTTACCCACGCTGGATCCAAAGGCATCGCAGATGCAGGAGCAGCTGCAGGAGCTGTGGTAGTGGTGGCGGTTCCCAGTGCTCTTTACCCAAACTGGAAGGCCTGGAAACAGCCTGGGAAGAGGGGCAGGAACCTCAGCCCCTCCGGGGTTCATCCTCCCCTGCTCAGCGGGGTGAGCTGCTAAGAACAGTCGTAGCTCATTTCACCTGTGCTAAGTCACAGGGGAGATAAAAGGGCCCATGGCACAGCAACCCCTGCCTGTTTTTTTTACCATGCACTTAGTAGTGCAAATTCAAGGTGGGACCTAAATAAAAGCAGAACTGAAGCACACCTGCTCCTCGCTGTGGGCTGCAGAGCAGGAGGATGAATATGCCCGAGGAAGATATGTATGTGAGCGTACACACACATGTACCCATGTTCACATGCCCACGCACGCCTGCACAAACATTTAATGTGTGCAGACACACACACGGAGCATTTTTGTCTCTGGGGGCAGAACGGTTTCCAGGCAGCACACAAACCTCTCTTAGATGCTTCTGACTGGCACATCGGTATTTTGCCATCAAGATCAGATATTGGCATACAGACCGGCTTACTCTGTCCTCCCACTGAGGGATGAGGAATGAGGTGCAGCAGGTGAGCATATCAAATGAGGGGAGGCAAGGAAGAAGATAGAGGCAAGATATTCCTCCCAGCCAGCTGTGTGGTTCTGAACTCACCCCCCATGCTTGGAGGTGGGTTGTATTTTCTGGATCAACTAGATCTGTGTTAGTTAAATACCCCAAGAGAAATCCCAGCAAAGGTGCAGATAGGTTGTGGCTTGCAGAGGGCAGCTGATGCTCCTGCTGCATGGCAGGGCTGGAGGACACGTGTAGGGGGCAGTGGTGCCAGGTGGCACCAGTAGAGGACATGGCACCAGGGCCACTGGGTGCGCTGGGACTTTGCAAACTTCTCTTTGCCCAGGCAGCAAAAACTGGCCGTTGGGAAAGTGGAAAAGAAAAAATGAATCAGGAAAAGATGGCAGATTTGCTGAAATGTGGCAAGCTGAGGGCAGAAGAAGCAACCTTCGGCGTTGAGGAGGATTCAGCAGGACTTGAAGACATGGTGCTTGATGATCCAAAGAGTTTGGCCTGGGTGAACTCACTGGCAGCCAGTGTAATAACCACCTAGTCATTTGTAAGAAGATTTTTTACAGGTAAAAAGATAGGTATTATCTGTTTATCCTTAGTACAGATGTAGCCAAAAGCACAAGGAGGCTCTGCCGGTGAGGATGAGATGGAACTGGCTCACATGCTACAGTCCTCTAAGACGAGGACCCCCCAGGCCATTCGGCAAGAGCCCCCATGCTGGGTCTCCCTGGGGCAATGTGCAGGGTTGCCTGAGGGTCACAGACCCCTTAATGTTTATGTCAATCCCCTGCTCACAGTTAATCCCAGTGGAAGCCAGTGTAATGTGTTTGCAGAAGTTTGGGACTCTCAGTGGTTTGCTGTGGAAAGCCATTTCTGCGTCTATTTTTGGTGGATTTACCTGCCTGTTTGTGATGCTTCCAGGACAAATGTGCTAGCTGCCCATCAGTCCATGTCTTTTAACCATCAGCTTCTGGCTGGGAGACCACACCTGCCTTTAACTATGCCTGTAGGAAGGTCCAAGCCTTCTTGGCTACAGGGAGACTAGTCAACAGGCTGAACCTTGAGGAAATTTATGCCTGTGGAGTCAGCGGGCGCTTCTTGTGTGCGTTTGCATAAAGCCTTCCTCTCAGTATTGCCCTCATTCTCCAGACCCCTCTGATATTCCCATAATTTTTCCTTGTGCTTTCACTGTTTTGGTATTGCTTCTTTCCACACAGAATGTGAAAATGGGTTCTCAATACCCTCCTTCCCTCCAGCAAACAGGCACATTGTTCCCTATTAGCCTGGCAGGGCTTGATCCTGCAAGATGCTGAGCACCTTTTCATCAGGCCCAGAGCATTATAGGCTTTCAGGCACCTAATCCCCTTTGTGGGAGCCAGTTACCTCAGTCCTCGAAGGACTGTGAGGCCAGAGCCAGACACTGTTGGCTTCAGTAGTATTGGAAGGCTCTTAGCAGCTGCCTGCCTTGAGGGCTGTTATTGCAGTTTGGTTTGTTTGCTTGTTGGATGGACACAGCTGGCTCACTGATGGAGATAATTGTTATGTTGATGGAGATAACTGGTCTGGTTGCTATTTAAGGACAAGAAGGTAATCCTGACAGAACTTAAGGAAATGATCCCCTAGCTAAACAAGAGGGGGAATGTATCTTAAAGGTAACTTTGCGGGCAAAGTTGGCCAATAGTCATAATGCTTTTTGTAGAAAACCAGTAGAAATATTTTCATTTTCTGAATTCAGATGGGATTCATCCTTGGAAGACAATTAAATCAACAGACCCATTTATTATTCATGCTTAAGAAATCAGATGTTATGCATTGGACTAATGATGAAAATCTGGTAATTAAATAGGCCAGTGAACAACTGTGGAACCTGGCTTTCACTTTTTAATTTAAAGAAGATGCTGGAAAAGAAAAAAAGCTTTATTAGGGAGAGCCTGCATGTCTTATACCTTCCCAGCAGTCAATTACGGTGTGGCCACAGCCACATGTATGTCTTAATGCATCTTAATAATGCCTAAACACAAAGTGACGTACAGTCACTTTGCTTTCACTTGTGACTCCTGCTTTCCTGAAGAAATGGCAGAAATGGGTAACATTTACCGCATCGTTTCATAACCAGTCCAGTGTTCAGTTATTTGGTTTTGTAATAGCAGGAGCGGCTTGAGGTTGTAGGAAGAACAATGAAGTGCAACAAGGATTTTAACATTTCAGACAGGCTCTAGGCCTGTGCCAGAGTATGGTCAGTTGTCTGTCATGGAGTTTCAGACCCCAGAATGGAGGTCCGTACTTTTTGTTCCATCAAGGGACCCATCATCTTTTTTAATATTGCAAAGTATCTTCGGATCATGCTGGACCAAATGGATTTGTTTAGTATATGCGATGGTACAGTGCAGAGAGGGAAATAGCTAGGAGAGGCAAGAGTCATCCGTTAGGATCAAGCTTGGGCAAGTTTTTTGCTTATCTATATTGTCAGAGTGTGAATATCAAATTTTTGGTACCTTTTTGTGGTTCTACTCAGGTGGATTGAGAGATTAAGTAATAGCCAGGCCTACTTTAGGCACAGGCTTTCTGAGAGAAGGAGCCATTAAGAAAGTAGAAGGGAGTCCTGAGGGCAAAGGTGGAAGCCTCATCGCTTGGAGCTCATAAAAGTTAGATCGGACAGTACATGTGATGATGTGTCATCTGGTGCTGACACAGAGATGAGCAATGGATGATCTCACAGATCTTTTCCATATGGTTTAAGGCAGAGCTGTAAAAGGCAGGCTGAAGGCCTAGAGGTTGCAATCACAGCTGCACGCCTGAAATACTTGTAGTGTTGGACCAGTTCTCATCCAGCACCTGACACATCTGTCTGCATCTCCAGACTCCACCTGATGTGCCTTCGCCTCTCTCTGGGGTGGGCAAAGGGTTTGGCTTTTTTGGCTTTTCCAGTTCCTGGCTGCTGTTGAGGCTGACAGAGACCTTCAATAACATAAGTGAGGATAGATCTTGTGAAGGAGACCACCAGCCTGCAGTGGTAGCAGCCTCTCCCAGATTCTATTCCAGCAGGCCACTAGTTAAAAGCTTCTGTTTACTATGAAACTAAATCAGATTTAAAACCCTGACTAAAAGGCAAAACCCACTTTCATCTACATGCAGGCCAGAATGCTTAACATCAACTGTGGTGGCTACATTTCTGGTAGAATATCATCCTCTTTTTGGAGCATCATCTTTAATATTAATTAAGAGGTTTCCTCATAATTGTGAATTGTTCTCAGTGTAAAATACAACAATACCCCAGCTTTTGATGGCCACCAGCAACACTCTTCCTGGTTATGGTTCTCTTTCTAAGGTCTTCTTAGCACCTGCTTCTACTATGATTTGTCACGTTTGGGTTTCAGTTATCAAAATAGCATCAACATCCTGGCAGCAGCTTGCTTTCAAGTCCAGGTTTCTTGGCATCCTGTGTATATTGACACCTGCCTTCAACTGAGTTTTGGAGACAGGCCCCACAGTCGAAGGGAACTGTCTTCTTTTCCACCCTAGTGATGTTTCCTCCACCACTGCTGCTGAACTGTCTCCATCCAAAAAAGTCCTCCTTGTCCCCTTCTTTCTCATACAATAATGAGAGTTGATGGATGCTACTAGGCTTCTCTTCCAACCTATCACACCTCCTTCATTCTTAAAGACATAACAAGATATTTTCAGGTGATCTTTTCCCACCTGGTGGCCAGACCAGTAGTTCACACCCTTTTGTTTTCATTCAGAAGTCCTGAAAATATGTTTCATTTCTAGGAAGGGTTTTCCTGTCTTTTTGCCACAGATAAACCCCATTGGAGAAACTGCTGGTAAACAAATTTTGTTTGTCAGGAGTTACTTTAGATTTTCCTCACCTTTACTGTTAGTTAGCCAGAGACTGTCATGCAGTTTTCTTCACTGGGTGTTCTTCTTTGCTTTTTTTCTGCTCTTAGTTTCTTGGCAGCCTGGTGGGTTATTTGCCATCTCTGTTACAACCAATGGAATTTGCTGCTAGGGTGGCTTTGTTGGAAAAGATACAAGACTGAGAAAGACTGAATTATTTCATCCTTTCCAGGAAGGAAGAATATGTCTTGGTCATTATGATATTGGAAGATGATTTATTTAGATTTCTCCGGGTCATTCTTCAATTCAGCTCTCAGCTTCTTCTGCAGTTTCAGCATATGGAATGGGGAACATCTGTAGTCTCCAGATGATGTGAAAGAAATATGTTTTATCTTCCTATCATCAGTGCATCAGCAACAGAAGCTTCTTGATGTAAATCTAACCCTGAAATACTTCCTTCCCCTCCACTTGCCAGTTCAGTTCCCTGGAAGATGACTTTGTTCAGGAAATGTCAGGCTGATACAAGCAGCTATCTAGAAACAGCGTGCCTGCAATTTTGCAAGATGGTGCACGTCGGCATCATTTAATTGTAATGGATGGATGTTTGTTCATCATCTTACCAGAGGGGGAAACTCTGGAAAGCTTCCCAACTCTTTTACTGGTTAGACATTTTGAGTTTCCACTTGCATCAAAGTAATTGTTGCTAAGATCCCCTAGTCCCTGACCACATTATCTGTCCACCACAGGCCCAGACCTTCACCCAAACTTGGTGTGTCCTGTGCATGCATTGCTAGCTACCAAGCCTCTGTTGGGAACTGGTTGTAGCCGGATTTAGGAGCTCTTTGGAAAGAAAGACACAGGTCAAAAACAGCGGTGAGCCTCAGTCCTTGCTTGTACATCCCAGGTCAGAACCAGCAAAACTGTCCAGATAATGCCCAAGCTTGGCTCTTCCAGCACAGCGCAAATACTTGGAGCCTGCTGGACTAACAGCTGTCAATGTGTAGGGAAGGAGCTTACACCATGGAGCTCCCCATCTCTAAAACTGCTTTTCTCCTTGCTCTGGAGAGTTGCTCTCAGGGTGTTTTATTTTGTGGCTGCAGCAAAGGGCAGCTCAGGAAAGTATCATTTGGCACACAGCAATGCAGATCCTTCCTTACGGTTCAGGTTCCCATAGCTGTACCTCTCCCACCTCCGCAGCACTTGCTGGCACTGCGGAGAAGTGGTGCTGACCTAGAGATCCATTCCTACAGATAGGCCCTGTGCTTCCAGAGCAGACTAAAACACGAGCTAGTTCCCTTGAGAGCTCCTTTCCCACATGCTGAGCTACATTTCTCCCCCATCCAGCTCTGTATGAGGACACCGAGGTCATCAGGACGATGATCTCCCTTTCCCATGAATCCTATGTGAACCTGGGGGCAGCCCAAGCACCCGATATTCACGCTCTGCAGGTGAGCCCTGGCTGATGCAGCAAAATCTGCATCCGCAGGTTTCTGCTGAGGAGACAAAAATCTCCCAAGAAAGAGCTGGTCTTCCAAGCTAGTTCAGCAAAGCCCAAACAATAACTTAAAAGAAAAAAAAAAGATAGGCCACAGTATAACACATCCTTTAGTCATCCATCCCCACTCTCCAAGGCTCTTCAGGTATTCCTGAGCTGTTCCTAAGCATCCTACCTACTGGGCCTTGGCTTAATAAAATGGAGGTAAGTCTCAGCATAGGGTTGAGTTCTTCCAGCCCTCTGGTTGCTTTTCCATCTCTTTGAGTTTGCTGCCACTGTTCCATATCCTTCTCTTTAAAGAGAGTGAGGTCCCAGCAACTTTCACTATGGTCTTACAGGGATTTAAGGTACTGGGATAGCCCGAAACTCTCTTCCAAAAGCTTGTGTGGCTTCTGGGCCATGGTTTATTTGGAGTCTGATCATAGGGATGGGGTTGGTGGGGAACCAGGCATGGTGGGGCAGAGTGGGTGTTTTCGTGGGTGCTCCATGATGCTTTGACTGCTAAAGACTTCCTTCCACAGTCTGCAAATCACAAAGGGGATTTGCTGCCTTCAGCAGCCATTGAGCTACCTAATTTCCAGTGAAGGAGATAGGGTCTGGGTTTTCTTACCACTGCTCCTGTGCTTATAAAACAGTTTGGCACTGCCACCCATGAGAGCTGCACCACAGGCTGCAAGGGCAGACCAGAAGAGTTGTAGGATTTATCTTTCTTAACTTCAGATGTTTGGAAGTTTAAGTGAGACCATTGGAGTCACAGGAGGAGCGACTAGAGCCTCCAGAGATATGTTGTTCCACCCTAAAGTCAGCACCCAAGCAAAGTGATGGGGCTGGTCACAATTTGGAGTGTGCAACATCTCTGCAATTACTTAGAAATGGAGTTGAGCCATCCAGCAAAGCCCCAACACCTCTGTGCTGGTGCATGGTCATTATTTGACTCAGATCTGCTGTAAATGCCTGTTGCACGTTGCTGGGACTTGGGGAGGTGGGGTGGCAGTCCAAGGAGGGCTGCTGTTTTTCTGTCCCATCTCAGTGTGTGGTAGGTGTCTCCTCCCAGCCTCTCATCGCCTGCGAGCATCACCAGCCGTGCTCCCTCGCCACTCCCCACCAGACCGGCCATGCCGGCCTGCCGTCGAGTCCCCACCAAAGCACAAAAGTTCGTTGAAAGTCCAAGGCACATTGCAGCTGGCTCTCTGGCAGCCAACGCCCTGGGCTAGCAGAGGGACCAGCCGGAGCCTGCATCCCCAGCCCTGGCTGCTTCTCCTCCCGTGGGTGCCAGACGGCCTCAGGCTGGGCGGCCGCCTGAGGTCACCGCCTGACTTCACCAGGGCGGTGGTCTGGAGCTGTGACCTCTGCCCCAGGCATCACGCCTAAGCCAGCTCTGCTGCCCACCCCCACAGGGCAGTGACGAGGGGCTGGGGGTCGTTCACCACCATGCTGGGGGGTTGTGCCTGCAACAGGAATATGAACGATCTGACCTTCGTTAGGGTGGTGAGAGGTCCCTTCAGTCTGGGCTGATCCCTGTGGTCTCCGGGGAGCACAGGAATGCTTTTGCTTAGTTGTGCTCTCCAGCTGCCAAAGGGCGCAAGATGAGATGACCCCCCTCACTCTGCATCCCTTCCCTGCCTGCATTTTCCCTTCCCTTCCCTTCCCTTCCCTTCCCTTCCCTATCCCTTCCCTGCCTGCATTTCAGGGATGCAAATGCAGCAGCTGTCCCTGTGTGCTTACCAGGAGGAAGGGATTTTTATTTTTCCATCACGGTCACAGGTAGAAGTCCATGCCAGGGTGGAACTTGGCTGCCCATCCCAGGAGATTTGGGCATAGGTCAGGCATGCCCGCTCCTCTGGAGTGGGGACAAGTGGGGAGGGCAGCTGGGGGCAGTGCACAGTGGGGGTTATTATCAGCCAGGAACCTGAGCGCAGACTTCCCTTAGAAGATCCAGTCTGAAGAAAAGTAGATACATCTCGAACATTGTTTGCAAGTGCAGAAATTATTTTTAGGAACAGCACCGACATTCCTCTTCTCCCAGCCACAGGGAGCACAGGGAAGCTGGTTTGCATTGCCCAGCAAGAACCAGTACCATAAAGGATGGCAGAAGAAGGAGCAATTGGAGGATCCCATCCTGCCAGCAGGTACAGGGAAGAAAACAACTGCTGGTTTCAGCAATCATTGCCTCTACCTGGTTGCCCGTATAGAGTCCACCATGAAGACATGGGTCTGGGCAGATAATGGAGCTGCTATGGATAGGAGTCTGCAGCTGTTTGTGCCAGGGAGCTGTTGTTATGAGTGAAGCTTGGAGGGAGTGTCTGGATCTGGCTCTGATTAGCATTTCGGGGTCCCACCTGATGGGAAATGCAGAAAAATCCCTCCCTCTCTGCCCCAGCAATTTTTTGTAATTTTTTCCCTTCTCTTGCCAACACTAGCTGTCTAGGTGTCTTATCCCAAATGTTGTCCCTCTCCCCAAAAAGAAAGCCATAGTGTCAGAGATCACTCAACCAGGTTTGGAAAACACCACATTGTAAGCAGCAGTGGGACAGAAACTGGAGCCCTCCAAAACCAGGTGCCGCCAGGGCCCAAAGTCACAAAGAGTCCATTGGAAGAGCAGTGTGAGGAGGGTCACTTGTGATGTCCAGCAGATGAGGATATTCCTTTTGTGGGCATACTGAGGGGTGGTGCTTCATCCTGGGGGAAAATGCTCCTCCAGTGGTGCAGTGCTCCACTGCGCTGTTCAGTGAGAGACACTTGCTGCTCTGTAACCAGCCATGTTTCAGCCCTGAATAATGCAACCCTTAATTTCCCATCTTGCACCGAGCACCTCTGAACAGAGACAGGCCACTTCGGGGGCAGAGGAGGCAGTAGACAACTTCTCAAGGTCTCCACCAGTGACATTAGCTGTCATTCCTATGTGAAGTCTAACGGAGATCCCCGTTAAGTCTTTCCTCAATATCTTCCTGCTTAAGTGGTGTATTATGTTATGCTCATGCTGTAAATAATAATAATCATGATAATAATCAAGAGGGCTGTTTAGCAAGGTTGTGCTGTGGTTGGGCTTGTCCTTCTTAGGTGTATGTGGCTTTTTGGGCAGGATTTTGAACAGGACAGCAAGTTCTCTAGCAGTGGGCTGTGGATGTAACAGGCACGGATCATTAGCAGCAGTGATACTTTTCCTACCTTCCTGCCAGAAACCAATGAAAACATGTTACGAAAAGTGAAGTCTCCTGGCGATTTGGAAAAAGCCTCCTGCTCCACTGTGTCATGTCAGCAGGCGTCCCCACCCTGTGAGGACCTCATACGTGTCCCAAAGTGGAGCACAGAAGCACCTGGGCTGGATTTTGGCCCAGGTGCAGGAAGGTGCACGGGCTTCTCTGGGCAATGTCTGTCAAGGACAGGAGCAATTTGCAGCTTCCCAGAAACTGTGCCTGTTATTTTGATATTCCGTGTCCCTTTTGGAGGGGCAGGGTGAAAGGGCTGGAAATAGCTCATGCAGTGGATCTCCCTGTGGCTAGCCTGGAGTGTGGAGAAGGCACTAAGCCCTTAGCCCTGGGGCAGAGGAGAGCCCACACTCCGCTACTATTATTTTCTGTCTGCCAGGGCTCATGGGAGCCTGGATCACTTAGGAGATCAACAGCACAGCCTTCAGGTCTGACCTGTGCCAGGAACATCTTCAGATGCTCGCTATCCTTTCCCTGGGTCCTCCGTGGGCACTGCAACACCAGGATGAAGCCATGAAGTGACTCTGAGTTGAGTTCAGTCTCCTGCCTGGGCTGTAGCATCAACATCCCTTTGAGGTGGCTACAGCCCAGGTCTCACCTCCAGGATAGCCTCAGCTTAGCAGGCAATGTCATTCTTCTGTGTGGCCAGCGAGCCTGGGAGCTCTGCTGAGAGGTCACCTCCTCCTGAGGAGTGGGGAAAAGGGATGGAGGTGTGAGAGCCACCCACCTTCTGCTTCCCACTGTTCCTCAGCTGGGGACACAGTGAGTAGGGTGTTCCTGCCTGTGCTTTGTACCCATAGCTGAAATTTGGAGATGCAGCATGCTCTGCCTCTGCAAAGAGCCGCCAGCCTGAAACCCAATCGTTGGGTTGGCACGGAGGACAGGAGTAGGCGAGAAGGGGCTGTGCAGCGGGCCAGATTTTGACAGCAAGGGAGGAGAAACTCCAGCCTCCTTCCTGAGTCTCAGACAGGCACAATTAGGGCTCATTCGGGGAAATTGGGCGTTGCTCCTACCCAGCGTCTCCTCCAGAGCAGACACAGAGTAGTGCCAATGCTGCCTGCCATGAGCAAGCCCAGGGGGGCAGACGGAGGTTAACGAACAAGCTGGTGGGTGAGGACAGACAGGCGGGTGCAGGGTCTCTGGAGATGCTGAGGTGGGTGTCTGGTCCTGGCTGCAGAAGGCAACTGCAGGGTGATGTGGATGAGCCAGCGAGAAGACAAGGGAGGTAGGACATGTGGGTGCCAGCTGTCCTGGCTTCGCCTTTCTCGCTCGTGTTGTCACCAGGAAGGTCCCTCACCAGCTGCCCAGAGTTCGTCAGGAGTTTGTGTGTCAATACTGCCCTTCGGTTTGTCAAAACTGGCTCGTTAGTATCAAATTAGGGAACAGATAGTCAGGTGCAGGAGCAGGAACTGCCTCAGCCATGTTGATGGAGGAAATTAGGCTAAAAGTCAGAGAGTGGCAGAAAGGGATCCCCTCCAAGGCATCCGTGGGGTTCTCACTGGGAAATAAAAGACCCAAACTAGACATTGCTTAGCAGCAGACAGAGGAGCTCCACCACAGCCATCCCTTGTCGTATTGCTACTTGAGCAGGGACCCGTGCATGCCGGGGAGGGTGAAGGGGGTCAGTTCCAGGAGCTTTTTTGGCCCTGCAAGAAGAGCTGTGCTTGCACTGGGGGCTGGGCAGCTTTCCATACCCGTCAGCCCTCATCTCCCTCCATAGAGCACTGGCCTCCTGTGGCTCCTGTCACCCCTTCCCGAAAGGGCTCCACATCAGTCGCCAGCCCCCTGCCAGCTTTCGGGAAGCAGAGAAATTAGGTGTTAGCAGAGGCTGAAGCTGCTGACGATAGGAGCAGGCTGAGCTGCTGCAAACACCTATTACACCATGAGTCCAGGGGACTGGACACCCCGTGCTGTTCTTCTGACTGACTCCTCAGACTGCCTTGTCCTGTTTGTTTGTTATTTGAAGTTTGCCCAGGTAGCTGTGCCTCCTGTATTTGTTGGTGCAGAGGTAATGAGCTGTGTCCCTCTCGTGTTACTGTAGGGTTGCCTGCACCGCTGTGAATCCTCCCCTCCCCTTTAATTACTGTAGGGCAGCCCAGGGAGATGCCCTGGCTTTGTGGTGTCCAGCCCTGGCAGTTGGTGCCAGAGGGGATTCCTGGGACAGATCACAGAGTGTTTCGTTGCTGTGGAAGGGCTTAGTCACTACAGATGTCTCCGGTCTCCTCTCTGACCTCAGAATGATGCTCTTCTTACTGCACCTTGTACAGTGTCATTTTCTAGGGGGCAAGATCATCCCTAGTTTAATCAATTTCTTCCCTATCCCTTGTCTGTTGTCCGCTTATAATAGAAGAGGCCCAACCTCTTCAGGGCCTTTGACTCCTGCAGCAAGAAAAAATCCAAACATAAGAACTTAATGGGAGAAAATGTCAAGAGGATCCCACCCTGGGGATGCATACAAGGCCTGGGGTGGTGCATGGGGTCACTTACATTGCTGTGGGCAGTTAGGATGGTGCTGGATCCGAGATGCTGATGCAGCTCTGTTCATGTGGAAAGAGTTTTAAAACTCTTAAGGGGCTGCTTTAATAAGTAAGTGGCCATAGAAAACTTTCCAGTTTTGCTGGGAGAGGGCAGAACTGCCTTGAAAAGGAGGGAGAGGAGACTGGCAGCTGTGGGAGCCTTGGGGGTCCAGCAACCAGCCTGTTCCTTTGGTCATCTCTAAAGCCACCCTGCTGGGGTTGTGTGACAGGCTGGTGCTGCCATCTGCTGCTGAGCAGTGTGTCCATGCACAGTGTGCTGGGCACTCCTGGGCAGTCTGATGGGGCAGTCATCTTCCTCCTCCCTGGGGTGCATCTGGGCTCCAGGGAGCTGCTGGTTTGCAAGAAAATTCCCACTTCCCTTGTTGTGGAGCAGTTTATCCACTTTTATTTTCATCCTGAGCCTTTTTCTTTTGTCCCAACAGTGACATTGCAAGGAGGGGCAAAATTGGTGTCCTGCTGTCTTCACCTTAGGGTTGCGCAGGGATGAGCTGGGTTCACTGGTATTGAAGTCACAGGAGTCACCATGCAGGGAAGGATTTCAGCCACTCTGATGCTTTTCTTCCCCCCATGCCTGACCACCAGCCCCAGCACAAACTTGGCATCAGCGCAAGGCTACTGGGAACCTGGGACTGGGAGACCAGGAGCCTCAAGAGCTTTAAACTCTGTTCAAATTTAGTCCAGAAATAACCCTTTTTCACTCCAGTGGCCATACTAAATGTCACAAGTCATCTAAGTTTAGACTGTCACCAGCTTGCTCCTATATATAACTGCTCCTGGCTGCATCCTGCCAGCACAGGTCACACTGGGGCGATCTGGGGGTCTATAGGAAGGTGACTGCCATGGACAGAGCTTAAACACGCTCCTCCCTTACTGTCAGTGCTACTGGTGGCCGCTGCAGTCAGGCAGGACTGCTTGGCAGTGTTACCCCAGGCTTTGCCAGCTTCTCAGTGCATGTCAGCAGACAGGGGCTGGTTGGGTCCTGTGAGTGTGGTGGGCTGCAGGCTGAGGACCTGTGAGATCTCTGGACTTGCGAGCCACATCTTCAGTATTGCTGTCCAAATGTGTGCCTTGGGGGCTTTACTGTGGGATTGACCTTGACTTTGGAGTTGGCTCTTCTTTGAGCACCCTTGGCTTTTGCTCTTGGCTCTGCAAGGCAGGGTGGGGTGTGAAATTGTACTTATCCTCTCACCATGGCTAAACAGGGCCTTCTCTGCCACATTTTGTGTGTTAACTTGTTCTTTCTGGGTGTGGAATAATCCTCCCACCAGTCCTTCTCCACTGACACACCACAAATGATGGTAGCTGTTTATATAACATCCCATTCTGACCCCCAGTTCCTCCATGCCCTCAGCTCAGTGGTCACACAAAAGCCATGCCAAGTTCCACACAGCTGGATAAAGCCAGGGCTGTAGGCAGCAGCTGGGAAAGGGGTTTTTTTGGTCATTTGTTCCTGTCCTGCCTGGTGCAAAGATGTCCTCTGGTGTCAAGCAGGAGGCTCTCCATGCAAAGGCAAGCTCCAGTCAGCTCACGGAGACCTGATGGTTTGGTACCCCTTACCTTTCAGAACGGGAGTCTCGAGAGCATGAGGAGCCAACCACATCAGAGATGACAGAGGAGACCTACCCGCCCAAGGCCTACCGGCCCAAGCATGGGCGCCTCTCCGATATGAAGGCTGAGGCCCTGAAGAAGGACCGCCGGAAGAAGCTGACCCTGGCCAAGTTCGTGGGCATGGCCGAGAACACGGCACACCCCCGTGTTGTCATCCCTGAGCTCCGGCAAGAGTTTGAGCTGGTAAGTGCCTTCACCTGCCCTCCATGGGGTTCCCCTGGGGAGCAAGTGCCAGTGGGAGGGGACAGGAGACCTGGGGGCATTTGCAGCCGGAGGCTTGCCAAGTGATGCCCCCTTCCTCATGGCTCAATCTTTTCCCCACTTGCAGGGTCCCTGCCGCAGGCACATGGAGGCATCCCTGCAGGAGCTCAAGAGCAGCCAGCGGATGGTCCCCCGTGCTGTCCACCTCCCCAACTGCGACCGAAAAGGCTTCTACAAGAGGAAGCAGGTAAAAAAGAGCCCTGTGGAGGGATGTTTCCCACACAGGGAGGGTCTGCTGCCCTGAATGGGAAGGATGGAGGTTTTTCCTCTGCTGGGCTAGTGGAAAAGTTGCTGTGAGCATCTTCAGGCATGTTTGCTGGTGGATGGCCTTGCTGATGGCTCTGAGTGCCATCTGGCCTGAGTAGAGTATCCTCAAGGAGGTGGTATGGGAGCAGGAAAAATCAGAAAGCCCTGGGCAGGGACAGAAGCAGGGATGGAGATGTGCTGAAAGCAGCGAGCCCGAGCTAGGTCCTACCCAGGGGATTGCACTGCTGGGGTGAAAGAGGCAAAATATAGGGCTGATCCTGATCCCCAGCATGAGGGAGGCATGTGGTGGCTGGTGGCCATCTCCTGATCTTTGCCTTTGGGTGTCTCTCCAGTGCAAGCCCTCCCGAGGCCGGAAACGTGGGTTGTGTTGGTGCGTAGACAAATATGGCATGAAGCTGCCGGGGACTGACTACCTGAGCGGAGACCTGCAGTGCCACGCATTCGACAGCAGCAACGTGGAGTGAAGTCGCATCCCCTCCCTCCGCCCCATCACTACCTACCCAGGCTCCCTTCCACCCTCCCCTCTGCACCTCCCCGCGCCCCGGGACTCCGATTCCTTTCATCTCATGTAAGAAGAAAAAAAGAAAGGAAAAGAAAAAAGAGAAAGGAAGGAAAAAACAAAAAAAAAAGAAGAGAAAGGAAGGAAAAGGGAAAAAAGAGGAAGAGAAAGAAAGAAGAGAAGTAAAGAAAGGAAAAAAAAAAAGAGAGAGAAAAGAAAAGAAAAGAAAAGAAAAGAAAAGAAAAGAAAAGAAAAGAAAAGAAAAGAAAAGAAAAGAAAAGAAAAGAAAAGAAAAGAAAAGAAAAGAAAAGAAAAGAAAAGAAAAGAAAAGAAAAGAAAAGAAAAGAGAAGAGAAAAACAAATCCTGAAGAAACTGAGGACTCGGAATCTACAGCAGCCTCTTGACAAGGACTCAGCAAGGAAAGGACAGAGCCAGAGACAAACCAGCTGCAGCCGCTCTGCCATCCCGCGCCTCTCCCCAGTGCCACCCGTGCCCCCCCTCACTGTGAGCAGAGGCCACCCCGATGTAGGAAGCTCTCCAAGTTGGTGATTTTCCAGTACGGGTTTTGGGCGGGTTATTTTTTTTCTTTTTTTTTTTTCTTGGGTTAGCCAGTCATTTTCTAAAGGGTCTCAAGAGAACACCTTGCAGACACCAGCGTTCCCCCTCCTCGCTGTGGTCCTCCAGAGTCTCCTGCCCACATCACTGAGACTCACTCAAGTTGACTTGATTTGACTTCAGTCTCGAACGACCACCCCGGATCCAGGTAGATTTCGACACGTCAGGAGGAAGAGTGGGACTGCTGGTTTCGTGTCTGGAGATGAGCCGGGGAGGGAAACACAGGCCCTGCAACAGCATGAATACCCCCTCAAAAATACTCATGGACTTCAAAAAGAAATCATCCAAAAGAAAAGACACCTTTCTCCATCCAGTTCCTCTCAAACGGGACACCAGAAATCTTTTTCGACAAGCTGAACTCTGACCGTTGTCCACCCAGGTGTGGAAGCGTTTGTGCATGTGCGTGTGTGAGAGTGTGTGTGTGCACGGATGTGGCTTTTCCTCCTTGGAGAACTTCGCCTCGAAATCTGCAATCTGGAGGGCTTAACTGTAAGCAGAGTGAGAAATGCTTCTCCCTCCCTCCCCAAAAAAAAGAGTAGTAACCTGCAGGACTAAGCACAGGAGCTGAGTTACGGAGGAGCACCAATGCCTGCGGGATCAGGGCCCTGCCAATGCCGAGGGCTGCATCCGAGCTGACATTGCAGATATTCCATCGCTGTCCAGACTGAAGCATCCCTACATGGGGACAGGGGGATCGGGGCCAAAACTCTTCACCACCCTTTGCCGCCATGAGGAAGACCAACTACGGAGATTTTTATTTTATTTTGTTTTATTTTTTCACAGCCAAAAAAGTGGTTTGCTCCAGGGGAAAAAAAAAAAAACAAACCTACACTTTGTTTTGTCTTGGATTTTTGTTAAGGCTGGTTTGTAGCCTTTCCCATGGGTAGGAAAATGTCGGTCTCCATCCTTTCCCACTGAGGATACTGCTGAGATTGCCATGGCTTATTCCTGCCACCCTGCAATAAAACCTTTCGACAGGCCCTTGTGTTTAACCCAGGATCCAGCTCCTTGTTGAGTGACAGCAGCCGCCACGCCATGGAGACCCACTGCCTCAGGCGCGCTGGGACAGCCCTCAGCTGCCTTCCTGACTTTTTTGTTGTTTTTAATTTTTATGTTCAATTTTGGGACTGTTGCCTCTTGTTTCCCCGTGACAAGGGTCTCCAGGGTGTTGGTGCTGGGAGGAGATCCTGCAGCAAAGGGAAGGATGGAAAGGAAAGCGAGCCGTGGGGTCTGGGTGCTTCTATCCCAATGGGCAAAGGTGTACCCACTGGAGACCACATCCCACCACCACAGTTGGAGCTGGCAGCCAGCACTGCCTAGAGGACATGGCTGATCTCAGGGGGAAGATTTCTGCACCCCTGAAGCCCCTTTGAGCTTGCCGGAGCTGGTCAGGGAGGAAAGGGCGTCTGCAGCACCACCAGGTCCCCACCAGTGGAATGGGACAAGGGGGATTTGGCACCAAGGGGCTCCAGCAGAGGCTCCTCTCCATCATGGATTGAGCACCCTCATAGTCTTTCGCAACACAGCATTGCTCCCCTGAGCACGCCCCAGTCCCCCACCAGAAGGACACTTGCCCCATTCGAGGGCAGGACTGGATGCCCCGCAGTTATTTCCCCTAGAGCTATTGGGGGGAAGAATTTCACTGATGGACTTCCACAGAGACCTGGTGGGGCATGTTTGGAGCTGTGGGTGAGGTGTCTTCCCTTGCCAAAAAAGGGGATGCCACCAGAAGCAGATCTATCCCCCCAAAAAAGCCCACAGGAGTAAGATGACCCCTGTGATGCTGGAGGGAAGCACGGCTGGTGCGGGAGCCAAGGGAGTGACCCCTCTGGGCTCTGCAGGGTTGATGGAGCAGGGTTGGTTTGACCACAGTGCGGGGGCTAACGGTGTGGTGAAGGTGGGGTGAAGAATGCAGGTGGAGGAGGTGCCTGTGCCAAGCCCAAGGGCCACAGGTTGCCATCGTCACCGCTTTCTACCATCTGATCCACTCACTGGTCCCCATGCAAAACCTCCTGACTGTAATAGGCCAGTACCACCTTCCCCAGGACCCACCCTTCCTTGTCTCTCCCTCTTTCTTGCTTTTTTTTTTGTTCGTTTGTTTGTTTTGTTGTTTGATTTCCCAAAACTTGAAAGCCTTTGGCTGCAGAGAAAGGAGATGTGCTGCCAGGGCGGGATGGGAGTGGGCAGAGGGATGGCAGCTCCTCATGGACCTTGTCTTTTGGATCTGATGCTTTTGCAGGGTGAGGGTCAGCTCTCAGCATCCAATGGTGGTCTCATGACCTGGCCACCACTGTGACACTGGGAGGGGGACACGGGATGCCTCCCTGACCTCCCCTTGCAAAGGGAGTCTCAACCACAGCCCTGGGAGCCCAGAGCTCCAAAATCCATCCCACACAGCCTGCCTTCCCCCTGCACATCCTGCACTGGGATGGCACTGCTTGTGCTGTCCCCCACCAGCCTGGGGGAGAGGAGGAGGAGAAGAGGTGGACATGCTGCCCTCGCCCCCTCACCCAAACCACCTCAGCTCCCAGGACAGGGCACGAAGTGACACATCCCCCCCCAGTCACCCACTCCCTTGAGGATCCCCGTTAGGACGAGGCTGTTTGCAGGCTGCACTAATATTTAGGACCGGGGTTCGGCTGGGGGAGAGAGCAGCTTCAGGAGGGGTTTAGCCACCCCTCAGGGTAACAATGACAAGGTGCTCCCAGTCTCAGCACCCGGCAGCACTCCTTTGCATTTGAGGTGAGAAAACCAAAAGGTGGACAGTGGGAGGGGGTGGAAGCACATGGGGAAGTGCTGGCAATTTGTGCATCAGGGGGGAGGCANCAGCCCCCCCGCCACTGCCACCGGGACAGACATCACCGCACACGTTACCCACCGTTGTAACACAGTTGTTTAAACACACCAGATTCCGAGTTTCCTGCCTGGTTTTTTTATCTTTAAGCAATACTCACTACACATTTTACGGTAGCTTTTTATAGCTTTACATACATACGGTAGCTCTGTTGTTTCATTTTGTTTTG
>VXBW01005695.1:2089399-2124868 GCA_013400375.1 Thinocorus orbignyianus | reverse complement strand
GGGGGTCTCTGGTCACAGTGTTTGCACCGAGCCTGTGCCGGTATCTGGGATGTGAGCTGGGAAGGAGAGGACAAGGATGGCGCAGGGGTCAGGACACCACATCTCCCCAGGGAGCAGCGCTCGGCGGCTGGGCTACCCCTTGTCTGTACTGCAGTGGACCTCGAAAACCACTAGTACAAGAGCATTTTGCACTATTTCTCTGCTCTCTCCCTCCACCCCTTCTCTTTTTTTCACCCCCTTCCCCATGAAAACTCTCTTTTTGTTGTTGTTGGGGGTTGGGTTTGTTGTTGTTGTTGTTGATTTTTTTTTTTTTTTAATGTTAACTATTATCTGAAGCCAAATATTTATTTAGTAGTGAAACAGGTCAAACCAGCTATTATAGATATGCCTGTTGATTAGCAGCAGTTTTGTTACCACACAAGGTAACTAATGCACCATTTTCATCCAGTGCCATGGTAGCCTTTTAATCAAAGTCTATCCCAGATATCATTGAGTCCATGGCACCCCATGGGAAGACTCTCAGGGATTTCCTGCCTCCACTGCCTGCTGTTTAAGCAGACAACAAAGAATTGCTCAGATGTAAAGGTGACTGGCCATAAAGAAATATACACTGTAAGGTATATACNTGGGGAAGTGGTGGCAATTTGTGCATCAGGGGGGAGGCATGAGGCTCGGGGGGGGTCTCTGGTCACAGTGTTTGCACCGAGCCTGTGCCGGTATCTGGGATGTGAGCTGGGAAGGAGAGGACAAGGATGGCGCAGGGGTCAGGACACCACATCTCCCCAGGGAGCAGCGCTCGGCGGCTGGGCTACCCCTTGTCTGTACTGCAGTGGACCTCGAAAACCACTAGTACAAGAGCATTTTGCACTATTNTTTTTTTTTTTTTTTCCAGTAAACAAGAAATACTCATAATCTTACTGGTGGGAAAAAAAAAAAAAGCAGTTTGTGAAAAACTGACAATGGAAGAAGAGCTTAATGCTCTGTTTAGCATTTTGTACTTAAAAAAAAATCTCACATTTTATTAAAAAGTGAAGATTGCTGTATACTATTTATTCAACTTATAATTTATGTTACTCTTTGATCTTTGTCTTTTCTCATGACAAAGCATTTATTTAATAAAGTTATGCATTCAGTTAGCTTGTGCCTGACCCTTGTGGACTGCGTGCTGGGGCCCACCAGCGAGCTGCTGTGGCCCCGAGCATCCCCCAGCCAGCTGTGCTGTGTCCCTGAGGGGGGTTCAGCCAGCCCCATAGGGGTGCTGGGGGAGGTACAGGGTGTGGAGTAATGTGGTGGCAATGGTTTAGAAGAGCTTTTGACACCGGAGCAACCTACTACGGCAGTGGTGAAATTGCAAGCTGGAGTTTAGACCACCCTTAAAGCAGAGCTGCCTTGGTTTTCTTTAGCAATTTCTTCACATGGATGAGGCAGTGGGGCACAGCAACTGCATTCAGCCGGGTTGTGGGAGGAGAGGACCTTGCTGCTGGTGATGCTGAGCCCCCAGTATGAGATCAGACACGATGATGTTTGAGCATCTGACCTCTCTGGGCAGCAGGGAGAGTTGTGTTGGTGTGCAGCAGCATCCCTGTGCCATCTCTGGGCAGCCCAGCCAGACTGTGGTCGCCAGACACCACATGATAGCCCTTGGTGGCCTTTCCCACTGCCCCTTGTCCTCCCTGATGATGGATCCAGCCTCCCCCTCTACCCTATAGCCATCATCCTTCATACTCCCTCACACCCCCTCATCTCCTACACCCCTCATTCCCTCCATTCCCCAGCTGCCAGCATCACCCCATGTGCCCAGAGAAGAGCGGGATGCAAAACCGGCTTTTTTAGCCCCTACTTGGGACCATGGGTTGCCAGGGGTGTGCTAAAACCTATCCCCCCTCCTATTCGCACCACTGGGGGCTGGCACTGCCAACCACTCCCCGATGGCTTTCTCACCTCATAGCACGCATGGGGCCAAATCCACCACCCCGAAGGAGTGACGTGGAAGGGGTCTGTCTGCACCCTCATCCCCACGTCCCCCTCATGTCACCCCACAAGGCTGGGCCCGCTCCCCCCAAAGCACCCCACGGTGCAGGAGCCGCGGCCGGCAGCAGGCGGCGCGCCGAGGCTGCCTGTGCTGCCTGCCCTGCCTGCGCTGCCTGGGCAGGGAGGCATTGCTGCTGCTTTCAGCCACGCAGACACTGAAAATGAGCTTTCTACCCAAAAAGTTAGGTTTTGCCTTTTTTCTTTTCTGTTACCCCCAGCTAGCAAGCTCATAGGTCATACTCCTACCCACAAGCTATAGGTGAATACATCTGTATAGATACCTATAGCCATACGGTCTAACACTAATTATATTAAATATTAATATTTCTATTACAGTAGTGTATAATTTTTACGCTGTCCTAAAACTGCAGTTTGCCAGTGTAGAAAGTTGTGTGCATGTACACTAGAGCTACCAGGGTTTCGGCTAATACCCCACATGCTGCTGGCCAGGTCCTGATGCCCAACCACACACCTGATTACCAGGTGTACAGGAGGCATAAACACATCCCAGAAGAAACCCCAGAGCCAGGATGCAAGCAGTGACACACTTCAAGCAGTGCAGCCTTCAGGACTGTGTTGAAACCCTGGGGAAACTTAACCAGAAGCTCTTTGCTCCCCCGTGATTCACTGCTGTGTCCCTGCCCCTCAGCCTTTCTTTGCTGGGCTGAGGGCTCCTGTCCCCCTTCAGGCTCTCGAATCATGTGGGAAGGCCACCTCCAGCCCTTGCAGTAGTCAGAGGCATGGCTGGGGTCTGGTCTCTGGCACCTCTGACACCCCCAGACCAATGGGCAACACGTGGCTTGTAGAATCCTCGTGCCCCACAATGCTACGGACAGAGCCCCTACAGCATCTCCTGAGCCACCTTCAGCTCCCCCCAGGGGCACAAAACAGGATGGTATTAAATGTTAATTTTGCTCCTTAGCCCATGTCCTCCAGCTACACCCCATCCTGCCTGTCCTGTCCCATTCCCTTGCAGCTCCATGTGCTCGCTGCCCAGCCAGCCATCAGTCCCACTCAGCATGGGGTAGGACAAAACCAGACGGGGAAGCATCCTGGCGGTTTGGCCTTCTTTTGGGGAGGCCAAAGGGAAACTGCAGTCACCTGGGTGCTGGCAGTCAGGGGCTACATGGGGCCTTGCCCTCAAGACTGCAATTTTAATTGAATGCAGTGTGGATTGGGGCTTTTTTTCATCATCATTATTGTTCTTTGCTTCCCTGTGGTGCCCAAGCATCAGGCTGTGCCATCACACTCCCTTAGCCAGCACCTCTCACCCCAGGACTTTCAAAGGACCTGTCTCCAGAGCCCGTAAGTGGAGAAGCTCAGCTGAGGCCCAATCCCACATGCAGACCTGGCCTCCCTGCCCCTTCCCATCAGCCCATTCAGGGCAAAGGCATTGCATGGAAACATTAAGTCTGGCTTTTTGGCTGGCTCAAACTTTGCTCCCCTTGAGCAAGTGAAGGGGAGAGCCCTTGGAGTGTCCTCCATGAAATCCACAGAGGGATGTTTTCTGCTGTGCCCTGCTTAGCTGAGGAACTCATTGCATGGGGTGCAGAGGAGACCAAAACAAGATGCTTAAAGGAGCCTGGATGATTCACAAAGAATCTGTCCACCTGCTGGCTAATAAACAACATGGTTAGGTGCAACTGCCAGTCCAACAAGTCCCTGAAATACTGAGGTTGGGAAGCTGGAAAGACCAGAGCTGCCCAGCAAAGGAGGACACAACCACCCATTTCCACCAAATCTAGCTGTTGTTAGGCAGGGAGATGGTCTCTACAGATGTGCTGGCCAGACACTGACTTGAAGGCATAGTTGCATTTTGCAGACTCACAAGGTACCACTTTGGAGCAGGAACATAGCATGCCTGCTGATGACCAACACCAGTTCCTCCCTGTTCATAGAACTTGGCCCAGTAATAATGAAAGGCCCAACTCCCATTGCAGCTTGTTGGGCACAGTATTTAGAACACCTCCAGGACAAAGGCTAAACATTCCCAAATTTGCGCGTGATGTATCAGGAAACGTGTCCTATGAACAGAAGGGAGCAGGGAGGAGGAAGATGACAGTTTTCTGGCATCCCATTTAATTTATTCCAACTTTATGCAGCTCAGCTTTTCCAAAAGAGAAAAAGAAAAACACAAAAGAAAACTTCCTGATTCCTAAACAAACCAAAAAGTACAAACTGCAGATGAGAGCCAGCATGTGCAAGGTTTACATGAAAAAGCAGAACACCCTCAGATGTTAACAGAAAACAGGTAGCATCATTTGTACAGTTACTTGGCTTTGCATGCAGGTGTGTTTCCTTTCCCACTCACTCTCACTCCCTCTCGCACACATCCACTTGCACACACCCCGCTCCTGACTTTCCAAAGGGGGTCCTCTCCCTGTCTTCTCCACTGCCACATCCAAACCCCAGCAAAGTTGGGAAAGGTTTAATTTGCAGGGACCACCTGTGCCCTTCATACTTGGGATCTGAAATGTGGGGCAAGGCGGGGTGGGAAAGCAACAAAGCCCAGCATTCCCCTTCTTCCAGAGCCCATTGGGCTTTTTGCTTTTCCTTCTCCAGAACAAAGTCCTTGGATGAGGGGGTATCAGCAGTGGGGACCCTGATGTGGTGTTTCTCCAGCACTGTTTGGTGTTTCTGGAGTGTGCTGGCAGTCACCAGCAGCTAACCCCACAAAGGACCTGGGATCTGGAGGCTGTTTGCTACTCAGAAGCATTTGCCAGAAATTGGGAGATGGTTTCCCTCTCCCACCCCCTTGCTCCTGCTTGATTTTATTTATGGAAACCCCAAGACTTTTACTGTCAGGAGAGGATTTTTGCAATTGCTCTGCAAATGGTATCTGTACTAAAATAGAAAGGGAGGGGGGAAAAAAAGGAAGAGAATAATAAAATCTCCTTGCTTAGGCAATGGGGAAGTTATTTATTCTCAGCGTTGGTGTGTTCTGTACAGAAATAAATCCACAGGTGAAATACCAGCAGAGACACATCTCTCCTCAGAGTGGCATGTCCAGCGCAAAATCTCTCGTAGCGCCTGGAATTGCTTGGATTTAATCTATACAAAAGGGGAGATGGTGCAGAGGGGTGCATGTGTGTCAGGGCCTTTACAAAGCAAGATATATATTGTAATTTACTTACAAAAACAGAAAAAGAAAAAATGTGTGCTGAATATAGCAGATGCTCACTCCAGTCCCAAGCAAAAATGGAGGGACAAAGGCAGCTGCTTGGGAGTGCAGGTTTTAGATGGGTTTTTTCCTATCTAGAAACAAAGAAAGAATGAATGAGAGACAGGGAAAGAGAGAAAGAGAGAGAGAGACACTCCCTGGCTTGTTATCCTAAATCTACACAGGCATCCTTCCACCCAGTCCCAGCACGTTCACTTTAGCTCCCTCAGCGTAAGTTGATCCTAAGAAATACTGGGCAATAGCCCTTCAAATCCCCTGGAAAACCAAGCGTTTAGCTTCACCATCACCCAAAGGCCCTGTCTACCAAATCAGCAGCTGGAGCCAGGTCTCTGGGGCTGGCTGTGCCCTAGCACCAGAAAGGGAAGCATCCAAGGGTGCTTTTTTGCAGGGGGGCTGTGTCATCCTTAGCCCTTTCCCTCACTGACATCTCCTTGGGGGATGATCCAGCATGTTCCAGCTGGGAAACTGGGGGCTTTCCTCCTTCCCTCCCTCCCACACCACATCCCATGCCAGGACCGATGGCCGGGCTGGGGCGCAGGGGACCGGCAGGACGCAAGAGGCAGGCGACACAGTATTTACAGTCTTTGGTCTCGGGGAAGGGAGGGAAAGAGGGGAAAAGGGTGGGGTGTTTTGCTTTTTTCCTTTGTTTTTTGTCCCAGTCCCACCCATAGCAAGGGGTTTTGTCCCCTGGGATGTGTCAGGAGCACATGGCGCTCTGTGCTGGAGGGTGCAAGAAGATGCCACAAAGCAGAAGGGAGAGCAGGGCTGCGGAGCGAGGAGCAAAAAAGACCGGTTCTCTGGCTTACATTGGGTGAAAGACTATAGGAAAGCAGTCCCTTCTCCTTGCAAACCCCCCCACCGCCCTTCTCCTCCCATTATCCCTCCCCTCCCCAGGAGCCAGGCAGCAGGGGAAGGAGGGCAGCACGCAGGACCCAACCCCAGTCTCTTCCAGAGCCTAAAGAGACACGCTGAAACCCATGTAAAATCCAGCACTGGGGCCATGGGGAGCCACCTCCAGCAAGCAGGATCACGTCCATCTACTGGCTCCGCAGGGCATGTGCTCCCCGGTCCTCCTGCTCATGGGCTGTGTAGAAGAGGTGGCACTCGGGGTCCCCGCGGATGGTGGGTGCGCCCTGGATGACCTTCCCGTGGATGGGGTCCACACACCAGCACTCGCCACGCTGCCCATTCACCGACATCTTGCACTGCACAGAAAAGGACAGGGCAGGCATCAGCTAAGGAAACAGAGGAACAAAACCCCCTTCCCAGCCCCACCAGCCCAAAGCCAGGAACCAAAAAGTTTATTTTAATGAGCACCACCCTCTATCACCTGTGGACGAAAGTCAAAAATCCCTAGGGGAAGAGAGGTAAGACACTGGCAGAGGGGCTGCATAAGCTTCATTTCACTTGCAAATTAGACTACACAAACTAAATTTAGATTGGATTTTAGGAAAAATTCTTACATCTAAAGGGTTATCAAGCACTGGAACAGGCTGCCCAAAGAAGTGGCGGAATCGTTGTCCCTGGAGGTATTTACAAGATGAGTAGTTGTGGTGCTTAGCAACATGGTTTAGTGATGGTTTTCATCAGCGTTAGGTTGATGGTTGGACTCCATGATCTGAAAAGTCCCTTCTAGCCTAGATAATTCTATGATTCTAAATGTAATAGCAAGGCCCCCATAGCCAGATCCAAGCACGTTTCCAAACAGGGTCTCGCTCTGTCCCAGCACTGAGGTAGGGACCGTGGTGCACCTGGGCCTGGACTCTGCCCTCCTGCGTTAGAGACATGTTTCTTGCCCTAACAGTTATCATCTGCCTCTTGCCCTGGCAGGGCCACAGGCACTTTGAACCTGGTGCTCATCCCTCCAGCCCCACCAGATATATCTCTGAATAGGGCTTACTGGCAGACACAGAGGTTGCTCCAGCACGCTGGGCTCTACATGCACTCTGTAAAGCTGAATTCAAGCCACGTTTTGTGCCTGGACTGAGGTCAAAATGTAGCCTTGTTCAGGGGAATAAAGAACTTGAAAAAAAAGTCTCCCCAGAAGAAGAGTGCCTGAACGCACTCTCCACCCAAGTGCTGGCCCACAGAAGGTGGGAGCAACTGGGAATGCTTTTGTTGGCATCCCATCTCCAGAAAATGAGAAGGAGCTGATGCTGAGCTCTGGAAACCCTGAAGGAGGGAAATGGGTATCAGGGTATCATTTCACATTTGCTTTTTTTTTTTCCCTTAGCCAGGGCAGGGTTAGGGCAAGAAGAGAAAGCAGTTTCTGACCCCTCTCTATTTTCTGCAGCAGTGACCACGGTGTAACCAATATGCATCCTTCAGTGCAGTTTCCTGGGCACAAGGAACAGCAGAGACTGTCCTGGTTTTTGCAGCACAGAATGCATCGCTGCATTGTTCAGCCTCAGTTCCCAGACACAGCTCATCTCCTCAGAGGGAATTTACCAGCTCTGCTCCATGTACCCCTTCTACACGTGCCCACACTGGAGGATGCAGTCAGGTCCTGGGGCTCCTCATGGGGAGGTGGAGGGTGAGGGTCCAGTCAGGACAGGGAGAACGGACAGATGGAAATTATCTCAAAGCATCCAACTTTTTAAAATGTTTTTTTATAATTTTTTAATGCTCCACATCAAGGGGTAGAAGTAGGCCTGAGAAAAAGGCTTAGCCACGCAAACAGTGGGTTTTCTGGGGTCCCCTCCAAGGGGTTAGTTACACATAGCTGTAAGGGGGGCTCATATCCTGGTACTATTCACATGTGGCTGCCAGCAACCCTTGGACAAGCTGGTAGTTTGCTGCCCAAGAGGTTTTTCCTGGCATTTTATTCTCCATGCCTCAGCTGCTGACACCTGCTGGTTTTGCATAAATGAAGCCAAGGAGTCAAAATTCAGGCACACATTAAGTCATTTGAATCCTTTTGAGTCCCATAAATACTTTCAGAAGCATGCTGCACCCCAGCCCCCACCTCGCCTGGAAGGAATCTCTCCTGCAGCTGTGGGACCAGCCTCAATTTGTGGAGGAAAACCAGTAAAGTGCACTTTCCTGACCCCAAGAGAAGTGCTTTCTGCTTTGTCTGCAGGACTGGCTAGCATTCAGCATTCAGCCCCTCTTTGCTTTTCCCCTGCAGTGGGGCCCAGCCAGGACAAGACTTGGCTCAAAACACATGAAAATAGACCTGGACAGATAAGCAGCTCTCGTGGGGAAGAAGGGTCTCTGAACTAAACAGATTCTCCATCCCTGGGCTGCCCACAGCCACGTGTAGATGTGGGTCTCACATCTCCACTTGCAAGCCTGCAGCTGCAAATGCACCTGGGTGTTACTAAACCTGTCCACACCGTCTGTGACATTTGCCATTTATGTCACACCTCGCACTGTGTGGAACATCACCCCAGCCCTGAGCTGCTGCATGTCCCTCTTGGCTGCACATGAGGGGATATATGTTAAGCCAAGGGCCGCTGCTGGGAGCGCAGCCAGCCCCGGAGCTCTGGGTCTCCCCACTTGCCTGTTTGAGATTGTACAAGCCATGCTTGTCGCAGTTGGGGATGTGGAGGGAGTAGAGGTGCTCCAGGGGACCTCGCTCATCCGGCAGCCGCATAGTGGAGATGCGTTCCAGGACCTGATCTAGTTCCTGCTGACAAGGGGTCTGAAAAGAGCCAAGAAAGCAGAAAACAAACACAACCATCAGGGCAATGGTACAATTCATATTATCAACACTTTGGACAAGAGAAACACTAGCAAGGATGAACACCTGCATGCACCTCCTTGGAACACAGATTTGCCACCGAGGCCTGCTGCTGACTGCACCTGCAGGCACCCAAAGGCACGTCAGCACATGCTGAGATGGGGAGACTGCACATCTCTCCCATGTACCTCGTGGCCAAGAGCCAACGTGACACCAGGTCACAGGCTCTGGAGGCACAGAGGAGAAGGAGACGCCTCAGAAATGTGTCCCACTGGTGGTGACAAGTGATGTGAAGCAGGACTAATCCAGACAGACCAGGAGGGTTTCCGTAAGTGTAGCCCAGTTCCCACACCTGTGATGCAGTTTTGGCCCAGAAGTGCAACTCAAAGCATGTAAGACCCCATGGGAGTGAAGGGGAAGCCCCAGGAACAAGAGCACCCAGCAAAGCCAGCCTCTGGAGGCATCCCTCTTGCTCCGCAGCAGTCCCAAGCCTGGGCTCCTGGCCAAGGCAGCCTGGCTGGATTACATCTGACGTGAGTCAGAGTAAGTCCACACCTCTCTGCTTTTATAGTTGCTGGTTTGTTGGTTTTTTTTCTTTTTCCCAAAGGAGTCTCAGCAGTGTGGGAGCTCTCTAAGCTGATGGTGCCTGCACATTATTTTGAACCTCTGCTTTGCCTGTTCTTTATGGGGTGGTGGTGTTGAGGGCTGAGGGCTCTTTTAAAGCCCCTTTCTGTCCCTGAACTCCCTAGATATAAATACCCTATCTGTTTTATACAGATTTATATTACAGACCGTTTGTGGTGGTTCTCCATCCCTATCTCGCCTAGTTGTCTTGATCAAGCTGCCCACTAGAGGGAAACCACGGCCAAAGACTGGAGGGCAGAAAGAAAGGGATAGGGAAGAAAGGGACAGGGAGAACGCCGGGCACTCTCCCTGCTATGGGACAGCCCCACAGCACTTCTTCAGGGGCTCTAGACCGCCCATCTCAACCTGGACTGGGGCTGTCCTGCCAAATCCCCCTGGGCCATCCCTGGCACTTGCTTAGGGAAAAAGGGTGTAAGAAAGCTTGTCCACAGGCAAAGGGCACGCTCACACTCCTGTGGAGGTAGGTGTTGAGCCAGCAGGACCCCCCTCTCTCCAGCTCTGCTGTCAGGAGGTGAAGCTGCAATGAAAATAACACCTCCTCACCAGCACATCAAAGTTCATCAGATGGCGCATTTGGCCTCAACTTCAGGCCAAAACAAATGTTTGCTTTTCCTTTTTATTCTCTTCCCCCTTTTTTCTTTTCTTTTCTTTTTTTTTTTTTTTTTAAGATCATTTCATCGTTTGTTACAAATGTCACTAAGGCTTTCGCATTCAGCATTTCCCCAGTGAGCCCACAGCTGCCTCCATTAGCTCCCCACAAACCCCTGCCCTCTCACCCTGCCTGTCGACAGCCGTGACTTCTTTGAGTCCTCGTGGTTGTGATGGGGCTTGCCGACTTTGCCCATCTGCCGCTGCTGTTCGTTCACCTTCTCCATCATAACCGCCAGCTCCTTCATGCCTGTCTTCACAGGCTTCCTCCCACCGGCTCCGCTCAGGATCCCCGTGGTGCCATCCACATGGTTCTCGGCCAGGATGCTCTCAGACCGGTCATCGCCATTATCTGCAGGAGACAGGGCAGACAAGGAAAGGGTGAAGCTCAGTCAGGCACTCCCTCACGTGTTCATCCCCTCCTGGATCACTTTCAAGCACGGCTGGTTACCAAGCCATAAAAATCTTTGCATGCAAAAATTTTAAATTGCATTAGCCCTTTCATCTGGAAGGTGAGAATAGATTCTTTCATTCTGGAGTTATTACCACACGAAAAGACAGTTTAGAGAGCAGGGGAAATCACTGCTGGAGAATTTCTTTCTGGTTTTTCTTTGACCTTCTAAATTACTTCCCGAAGAATGTAATTTTCCCATCAGAAGTCCAGTTGGCTTAAGGATGCCAAGTGCACTTCGGCTCCAAAACTTAAAACCACAGTGATTAGCAACGATACCTTGAGTCCATCTATCATCCCCCAGAGTATCTCCAGGAATACTTACTCAATATTAATGTGCTAAAATAAACTCTCAGGCCTGCTTTGAAAAATGCCTTGCCTCTGTTTTATGGCCACCCTAATTTCCCTCAGAGATCCTGCCATTCCAGTGATTGTCCTGCTGTATCGTCTTTCACATCATTTGTCATACCGTGCGTTACTCATTTATCTTCTACCTACTTCTGCATTTGGCCACTTCTGCTGACTGTGGAACAGCCCCACATGTCCTGAGCCCAACTCTGCCACTCCTGCAAGCTGCAAAACCCCCAGCTACTTCAGCCATTTCAAAATCAGTTAGTAGAAATCTGGGAATAAATGCTGGACTTTTTTCCACTTCCTCCACTCTCCGCTTTAGTGCATTTTTCCCGTTCACTGGGTAATGTTTCTGAGAGCAATCCTCGCCAAAATTAGGGCACGGCGATTGCAATGCTTCAGACTCCAGTCCCCTTGGACTTTACGGTGGCAATGAGGACTGATCTCAGTTCTTCCTGCTTGCTCCAGAAGCCCAGAAGGTGACAGCTGACTGCTCCTTGGTGCCTGGTCTGACCTGGCCAAGCAAGCACGACTAACTGCAGCTGGACCTAACATTGAAGCTGGCCCTGCTTTAAGCAGGGGCTTGGACCCAGATGTCCAGAGTCCCTTCCCAGTCCAAATTATGATTCAGCCCACGCATACACATCACCTCTCACCACAATTACCCAGGTTAAGTATGTCTCTGAATATAGGAGCTCCTCAGCATCTCCACGGGCCCCACACCAGGGAGAGACCAGGCCATTCTGGTCCTTATAGTGGTGACAAACATGAAATGTCTTTTAGCACATGCCAAGAAGGAACTGTAGCACCCAGGCTCCCAACATCAACATTCTCTCTGGTACCTGCAATTTCAGCTCCAAAACTCAGGCACTTACATAGAAATAAAGAAATCACACCAAACTCTGCACAGTGGAGGGCTTTAGTTCATGTCACAATGCTTAATTTATGTATCTCTTCTGATTCTTGGAAGACCAAACACAGAGCATCACAGATTTTAACATTTCAATTTTTTCAGAAGCTGCATCATGATGTTTTGTCAAAGCACAGCTCTACTGTCGTGACAGAAAGTAAAAAATCATAATAGCAAGTGTTTTATTTCTACCACAGCTTTCCAAGTTCTTTTTAGGTGTGACAGCCCCAGGCTCAACAGGGGAAACTGCAAGAAGAGTTTTGTCTGAACTTACTCAGCAAATGTCTGCAGACTGATGGCAAGAAAACCGCCCAAGTGAGCAGGATCAAAGAGCCATCCCAGCCCAGCATGCCACCCACAAGAGATCAGTAGCAGCTGCTTGGGGACACATCTCAGAAGGACCATTCCCAATTTGCACAGCGGTGAAAGTACTGTCATGGCTGAAGGCTGCATCTGACCCAGAGGATTTAAAAGCCACTGACAGGCCCATCCCTCAGTGGATTTATCCAATACACTTTTGAACTTCCTCACCATTTTGGCCTCACATCTCCCAATACTGGGACCATCCCACTTCCCAGAATACCAAATGCATTTGGTCTGCAGGTTTTTAGCTGCTTAGGTAGCAAGTGAAAAGCAAACATGGGGCAAAACCAATCTGGCAAGGTCCATGACTTTCCTCAATACCGGTTCCAGGCAAGAACTAAGACCAGGTTTGATAGCCAGATGGGCAAGCTCAAAGTCTGGGCTGCTGCCTGGCGATTGCTGTCTGGCTGTCATCCTAGGAGTCGGACAAGGAATATTTTGAGCAGGAATCTTCTGTTTATACACCAGTCTCCCCGTTAATTAGAAACACAGAGTGAGAAGAGAGAAGGCCATGAGGCCGCCTTTCAGACAGGATCAAATGAAAAAGCACCGTGCAAGAGACGGGCAAGGCTGGCCAGGCTCTGATCCTCAATGAGCTGCTTGGGAGGATTTTAGCCTTTCAACAGTCTTTTGTGCTCCTCTCATTGGTGTCCCACCAAGCTGTCAACAGCAGAAGAAGTGCAGCAGCAGGGCAGCATCTCAGACACTTTGCAGTCCCCTGCTTCATTCAGAAAACCAACGCTACAAACTGACAGAAAAGCAGCAAACTGGAAGCGGTGCCTTCCCTCATCGAATCTCACTCCCTCCTTCCTCCAACTAAAATATATAGACATCTGCCCAAATAAGCACTGCGCTAGTAAATGAAGGCGAGCTGGTAAGCCTCTTGTCGGCTGATTCATTCACAAAACCTGCTTCTGATAATATTTTTGCTCATTTTTCTCACTTTCCAATGCTAACAAATGTCAGCCCAAAGAAAACCACCGATGGGAGCAGAGTGTGCAAGCCCATGTGCATGAACACACCCAGGGGCAGGAAAGATTGGTCTTGGCTCTCTGGGTACCATCACAGGAGCAAGGCTAAAGCAGAGGCCAGAAAGTTCTAGCTGCTATCAACAGCAAGCCCTCCACTCCAAGGGCGAGCCAGCCACAGCAAGCTATACCCTCACCCTGCTGCTGAGCTGGACTGATGCACGTGACGCTGATGCCAGAGCCCCATCACAGCTTCTCCCCTCCCAAACTTGGTGCTGCTCCTAAGATGAGCTCTCCTGACCTGGGGCTTGCAGGGATGGCTCCATCCCTGGGGAAAAGATACAGGACAGGATAAGTTGGCCTCATGTGCAAAGTACCAGCATTTCCTTCACAGATGAGTTGCATGTGCAGGAGAAGGCTGAGCATCAGGTGTGATGGACCACATTTCAAAGAGCAAATGGGCCAGGTAACAATGACAAGATTGGAGGCATCAAGCCTTGAGCCTGGGAGAACACAGAGCATGCCATGAGCCAAACAACGCCCTTTACAGCCAGATAATGCTTTTTAACACTGCCCAAAAGAATTAAATTGTACATGCTTGCTTATGACTATCCATGAACCAATTCAGCCACCCAATCAACCCTACTGGCATGGGATGGGCAGGTATGCAATTGCCTCAGATATACAACCCTAATCCGTTCGTCATCCTGGCAAACGCCCTTTTGCTGACCAATTTCAATTCACGCTAAATATATCTGTGAACAGAGTGATGCCAAACTCCAAAACAATTAAATTTTATAGTTCTTCCATTTTCCTATGGCATGTGGAAAACATCTCCTGTGCTATTTTGGATCAAAAGGTAGAGCACTTTGTGCAGGGTGGGACAAGTGTGGCGGGAATCAAAGCAGATAGCTGAAGTTCTCCCGAACACTGATGTGGAGCCCATGAAACACTTCTCTCCATGCCAAGAAAATGATTTCTTTATGGCCTTTTTCAAGGAAAAATCCCATTGGCTTCAATGGGGCGAGGACTTGGCTGAGGTGAAAGTGTGTTCAAATGGCCATGAGCTAACATCTGTAGGGAGCTGCACAGTCTCGCCAACAGTTTCAAAAGCAGCTACCAATTTCCAGCACTGAAATTTTTGGGAACCTGGTCTGAGACCTCTAGGCACCTCTGCTGAGACAGCTGAGAAATAGAGGGGCTTGAAAACAACCTGCCACTTCCAGAGCTACAAGAGGAAAAAAGCACCGCACAAAAAAGGGCAGCTGCCTGAAGTTAAAAATACATCTCTATCCCTTTGAAGAGCCCCAAAGTGTATCTGGGCTGCGGGACGAGATCGAGCCAGTAGCACTCACTTAGCACGAGAAGGCCAGCCTGTATCATGGGGAACACGCACCATGCCAAGGACCGCAGCCGCCCTCTCCAGCGCTGCTCTCTCTCTGCACTCGTTTTCCTTCAACGACAGCTTGCCCACAGGGTTTCACATGTGTTTGCTTATCTGTTCCAGGGTGTTTGCATATCGTTTAAGTGCTGATTAAGGCCCCAGACCCACAGAAAGTTTCACCCAAGTGGCATTCAACAACCTGCCTAGAGCCCTGATAGACTCAGGTCCTGGCTGTGTCCTAGGCTGGACAGGGCTTACATCTCCCTCCTGCATCAACCACAGCCTCTGTTGGCCAGCGCTTCCTCTCTAAAGACATCAAAGTGTTTTGCAGTTCATTAATTACCCTGGAGAGAGAGGTGTTCATCCTGGGTTGCGCATGGTAAAAAACAAAAGCATGGAAAATATTGAGAGCTTTGTCCAAAGGGCAGGGAATCGATGAGCAAACCCAGAGCCTGCACTCCTGCCCTGGCACCGCACCGTGCACAGGAGTGAGAGCATCTGGGGCTGCAGGAATGCAGCATCCAGAGAGTGATTTTTCACCCAGTGTTGTGTGTCTATCTAGCTTTTTTCTTTTCCTCTTGCGGCTGTAAGTTCTACCATTGCAGGATGATTTAAATGCCCGTTCTGGGTTCTGTTTGACACTTTTTAAGGAGCAGAGCTGCCTGTCCCAGGCTGCCAGGAGCCCAGCACTTGTCCTTCACAGCCTGAAACCCGACAGGGCCTTTAAACCTGACCTTTACAAGCACAACAGCTATGGCCGGAGAATTACTTGCAGGAAGGTAGAGAAAGAGCAGACAAATCCCGACCACAGCCCCAGTGACCTCTGCCTCATCAGTCTGCAAAGTATTTCTAGAAGAGCCCTGGGCAAAGGTTCCTGTGCAATAGCTCTGGTGTGGGTGTTGTTGACCTGGAGCTCGGATACCTCAAAAAACGTTTGCCAGCAGGGATTATACTGGCGTTGCAATTTCCTCATGGCAGGAGCTGCCAAGAACAAAGTCCCCCCCAGGCCCTCTGGCCCATCCTATCCCAAAAAGGACCCAGAGTTTGCTGATTACCCCTGCCAAACTGCGAAGCGCTGAGCCACAGCACAGCATCCCTCTCAGCTGGCGGTGGAGAGGAAACGCGGGGGCACCAGTACATGGTCTGGACCCCGGCACAATCAAGCCAGGCTACATGCACCTCCCCAGAGGCAGAAGAAACCAAAGCAGCCTGTCAAGTTTCTCTCATTGCACAAACACACAAAAAAATCATGACTGGGAAATGCCACAGCAAGAGTACAAGCAATGGGCCCTGTAGGTGAGGTGGCGGTGGGAGGAGATGTACAGCAGAGAAGCCCCCCTGCCCTAGGACATCTCTCACAGAGGCCAACGTGGATGCTCAGGGGAGATGCAGAAGAAAGGGCACAATCTCTCCCCAGCTCTCCTCCTGGCAATCAGCAGTTCAGGAGGCAAAAGCTGTATTTAGACTCGGTTTAATAGCTGGTCTAATTGACAGGCCTAACTGAGGAGGAACCATGCATGATCCCTTTCTGGATTCAACTACAGGGACACCCCCATCTCATATCTCTTCTGGTCCCCTCTCACCAGCCAGCAGCTGGTTCTGCTTAGCCTGATCTGGGTCTGCACGGGCGACACACGGATGTTCAAGCACTTCATTTGGTTGCAGAGGACACACAGCCAGCATTCCTGGGCAGCCCAGGGGTGTCCATGTCATCCAGCTTTTGGGGGGGCTGGCACGAAGGCTGGTCTCCTAAACCTTTCACAACCTTAGGCTCCCACGAGACACACAGCTGGAGATCAGCACAGAGCATCTCTCCATCTGCCAACGAGCTCCTCAGGGCAGGTTCCCGGGATCCTCTGCCTGTCTGCACTCCCCAGGGTTATTTCATCACACCGGCTTCATCAGTAACAGTGAGGCAGTTGTACACCACAGCCAGAAAATTCCTGCATTGGTCTCCAAGAACTTGTTTTACCTCTGTGATAAGCTGTCCGCAAAGCATTCAGATCCCCTGGGGCCAAGAGCCCTGGGGCTCTGCAAACACCCTTTATTTTTGCTGTGAAATCTTTTCAGCCCATCTCTACCAGCAGGGAGGGCAGGACTGGGGAGGGAACGGCATGTTCTGGCCAGGGGTTGCTTAGCAAGCTCCTCTCCCTGCCCTGAGTGGCTGGCACTGAGAGGTGATCCAAGGGGCACCCAGTGCCTTCCTTTGGCTCCTGCATCCCGCAGGAAATGCTTTATGCTCCTCCAAAGTGCCAGGGACAGGACTTGGGGCAGCACAGCTTTCAGCAGCATGCTTCGCTCTCTTTTCTCTGTCCATTCCTGGTGGGTGGAGAGAGCAGTTCTTCTCCCTCCATCCACCTAGGTCCAGAGCCAGAGAAAAATCTCTTACCCATTGCACAGTGCTCTATAGTTGTGCCTGTGCACTTTGCACACCAACTCCTCTAGCACCCTGGAGCAAGCACGGAAGCAATACTGAAGTGAAGCTGATGTTAGATGACGGAAGAAGAAGGACAGAGATGTCCCTTCCCCCTGGGCTTTACTTCAAATAGTCTCATTTTTAAAAAAAATAAATATCATGTTTGTAGACTGGTTTCCCAAGGATACAGGACTTGTGCAATAACACAGCCTGCCTCTATGTGTTTCTGCATGTGCATGTATTTGCATGACTGCCTGTCTCCCTATTAATTCTCCTCCCCCTCCACCTCCTAATGTATCTACAAACACGTCAGCAAATGCCAACTACATCTCAAACAGGAACAGAATCCTCAAAAATAGTAAGTTTCCACCATTTCATGGAAATGTGCAGCCAGGCTGAAGAGAGATAAAATAGCAGGGTTTGTTTTGTTAGCTTTCTTTCCAAACATTCGACTGATGGGCCGTGAAGCACATCACCAGCCCACTCTGTGTGGGCCCAGCAGAGGACAAACCACCGCTGGGGAAGGTCTGCTCCAGCTCTCCTCCTGCCAACAGCAAGCCTGCAAGTGTTGTTTGCAACAACCTGCTCCCTCCCGCGCCATCCGTTCACTGCGTGCCAAGGATAAGGGAAAACGCTTTTCAGGTCCTTCAAAAATACAGGGGGACACTTCAAGTTAACCCAACTTCCACTTGCAATCCTGCTTTTCTTTCACTCATTTCTTTCCCCGAGCATGGGGCTTCTCAGCATCCCAAGGTGCACCTATAGCAGAGACTCTCTGGACCTACCTAAAAGTTGAGGAGCCAGAGGGTCTCATCTTGTTGCTGGATGATAGTGGTTTTGAGCAGGTGCTTAACTTCGACATGTGTGAAGGCAGCTTGCGCCAGGGAAAGACCTTAACACGTTTGGAAGGTTTTGCTGAGTGAGGCTCTCCAAGCTCCCTGCCACCACAAAAGCATTCCCCCTTGTTAGTGAACCGTATCTCAGCCCTTTCAACACACTTCTCCGATTAGCCCTCCACAAAGCTGCAACCTTCCCAGCAGAACCAAATAAATTAACTTGAAAACACTTCCAAGCTTAAATTAATTGCACTGCAGCTTCCCAATTTGACCTTGACCCCGTCTGTAAAATCCCCAGAGTAACTGCTACTTAGTCATTAGGGGCTTCTGCCTGAATGAAACAAGCCATTAACCTTACCAGGCCACATCTCTGCTCTCCTTTCCCAGTCACCCACACGCGTCCATGCAGTTTTCAGTGCCCCCGCCACTCCAAAAAGCCTGCATCAACTTCCAGAATAAGCTCAGCTCCTAGATCCTCAGTTCCTACCAATTTCCAGAATGAAACCAGACCACAGAACAACCTCCTTCATTTCCCACAGGTTTAACCGTTGCGTTTGAATTACCTTTATTTCCCCAGTTTGTTTTAGGAAACGCAGGCTCATCTCTGACCCTGAGCGCAAGCCCATCAGGGTTTTGCATCCCACAGTCCAGACTATGCAAGCTTTCCTTAATGCAGCTTCCATGAGGGTGTCTGCATGTTAATTATTATCTAGGTGATCTCTGTTTGGCGTTGGGATGCTGCACTCCTCTTTTCTGCAGGAGAGCCAGAGGCTGGCAGAGTTACAGGAGCTGTGAATCTCAGCAAGGCTGATTCCCAGGTACAGCACCCTGCAGCCCACCAGAAAAGGCTGATGAAGAACTGATGATCTGATGGACACACAATCACAAACAAGAAACTCTTCTCCAAATTCACACTAACCATTTCTGCCTCCTACACACATTTTTTGAAAAAATATAATATACAGGACCTGTTTAGACTCTTCTCCTATTTTAAGATGAACACCTTTCAAGGCATGGGCAGTGACAAGCAAACACCAAGTTAGCTGGAGACAGACTGTCAAAAATCAATTTGAAACTGCATCAAGGAAAGATCTCTCCATTGGGTCTTCAAGCCCATGTAATGTGTCTCTTGGGTAGGGTGCTTTAGCTATATACAAGATATCTTGTTCCAAGGAGAGGTGGCTGAGAGAAACTTTGTGGTCTTATCATATGAGAAGCTAGGGGAGATAGTCTAGGGGTTGTTTCTGGCAATGTCCTCTGCCTGTTCTGGCTCCTCAGGGATGGCTTAGCTCACCAGGAGGATGTCCTCTGGCTCTGGAAGCCTGACTGTGCCCTTTGGTGTCTGTTGACAACCCTCATCAAGATCAATGGCTGATGAGAAAGCGACTCTGGAGAAGGCATGACCAGAAGAGTCTACGGCAGAGTATTTCTGCATGCCTTCTGGGAAGGCTGTGTGCAGAGTGGCTGACAGTCCAAACTTCTGCCCCTGCACAAAGGTGGAAAAGCTTCAAAATCAGGAGGAAAAAAATTCTACAAGTAAAGCAAAAAATACTTAAAACCTCTAAAAGGTCACAGCAGTGCCCCACCCTGCCTGCGAGAGCTGTCTTTCGCCTATCTCCGGTATTGCTCCACTCCCTTCTCAGCCACATTGGCTTCTCCAGTTATTATGACTATTGCATGCAAATGGAATGAACTTCAGCCATTTGTATTACCAGTTTTTAAATAACATCTCACTTTTCCATAGTTGATTTTCCAGACAGCAGCTCAGTCCAGCGCTCCCCTCACCACCCACCCAAATCTCACTGCGCATTTCCTCAAGGTCTGCCTTTTCGAAAATGGACTATTATTACGGTAATTCCTTCCTACCTTCTCCTCAGAAACCCTGCCAGAGCCAACAGTAATTACCACCTGTGTCCTCTCAAGATCTGCTGTCCCCATGCAGCCCCTTCGCCAAGCACCAGCCTCAAAGCCAACCCTGTGACTGCTTTTTCCCCAGAGAAAAAGCACAAGTGCCTCCATATAAAACCAGAGCACTGCACTGTAGGTGGAAAGAGGCAGTATCTGCTGTAATTTAGCTGTGAGTCTCCTCTGCCCACCAGAATCTCCAAGCTGCCTCCAGCACCCACAGATACCATCATTCCCTCCTCATTAGGGCTATTACCAAGTTGCCATATCCCACATTTAAGCTGTACACAGATGGTGGGTTTTTTTCTCATTTGATGTTCAAGCTAAACAACACTGCAGTTGTTTCAGGTTGTTTCAAAATACTTTGTTCATCTGTTCTTGGGGCAATATTTCACTCAGTTTTGCAGTCACTTTGCTGAATTGCTTTAACCCTAGTTTTATCCCTCTTCCAGGTAGAGGCAGAGCTGAATTCGTAAGAAGGGACTGAACCTAGTCTTGCAAGTGTATTTACTAGGTACATTAACTATTTAACTTACTATGTGCAATTACTGAAATAAGGTAACTGCCTCTCTCTAGGCATGAATTCTTCATTGATATAACACTGCTATTGAAATAAATAGCAGTTTTGTCAAAACTAAGACTTGGCAGATTTGTCCCACTATTGAATGACGCACATGCACACATGCAGTAAAGCCATGAAAGACTCAGACTCCTGGACAGGCTACCAGAAGGCAGAAATTTACTGCAGATGGGTTGATCTGTAATAACTGCTTGTGGCATACAACAGCCATACACATGCAAGTAAGCAAATTACCTTTATGGTCCTTCAATGACTTCCAAACTCCAGAGCCTACAGCATGATCAGACCAATGTCACTTGGCTTTCAGCAGGGGAAGTTTCCTCCCACACAGGTGGGAGGGAAGCAGTGCAAGGCAGCCTGCTGCTTCGCCCTGCTGTGTCACTGCTTTGGTCTCTTGCCTTTGTAGAGAAGGGGGCTGGATCTCACTTTGTTTCCAAAGGACTCTGTATTTTGGGCCACCCATGAAGTTGCCCAAGCTCCAACCTCAGGAGTATGCAGACTCCCACTGAGCGAAAGGCAGGAAGAGAGAGTCATAAAACTGTGGTAGAGGAAGGAAGAAAAGAAAGGGGAACATCATTCGGCTGCATTCCCAAGGTGGAGGGAGGCATTGCAAAGCTTAAAAAACAGACCACCACAAAACACAGAGTGATGGAGACAGATGTGATAAGCCAGCTGAACCACTGGAAGGGAAGCTGAGATGTGCAACCATCAGCTTTCTGCTCAAACGGCTCCAGAAACCATTTCACATACATCCAACCAGCGTGCTCAGCACCAGTCCCCCAGTGTGTTTGCCATACACCTGATCTACATAGCACCCCTTTCCTGGTGGGAGGATCTGGTTGCCACCTAAAGGCCTGGAAGATACCCAGGCTTGTGGCAAAGAGCCCTTGAAAGGATGAGCTGCTGGTATGTGGTGGTGGGGTGATCCCCAAGTTACAACAAATCACCCGTGCCTGTGTTAACAAGCCAAGCAGTTAAAACAATAAGCTTCTGCAAGAAAATGCTGGGGAATCCTCTGGCTTTGAGAAGGATCAGTGTTTGCATGGCATTCACCCCAAAACACTGGACAGCTTCAGCTTGCTTGTGGCATACTGATGCTTAAGTCCCTCTCCAAACAAGCCCTGCACATGGTCTAAGCATGGCCCAGGTGAGCCTCCGCAGCCAAAACCCAACCAGCTTCTCTGCAGCAGGTATCACTCACCCTGTACATTGCAGGTGTTGTACAGCATGTGAATAACAGGTTTTACCCAGCCTTTATCCATCTTCTTACAGCCGAAAGCATCTCACAGCTCTCTGCTGCATTTTTGAACCCCCAAATTTGCAAAACAAAATGTGGCAGTCATTTAAGGGCATGTAACTCCCCAGGCACAGGGTCTGGGGAAGAAGCACATCGAGGGAGCCACCACAGCCTCCTGGGAGCACTAAGATTGCAGGCTGTCATTAGATAAATGGCCCTGGAGTGCTATAATTAACCCACCCTCACTGCTCTCAGAGAGACCACCACAAAAGAAAAGCACCATAACTACAGCCGTTCCAAGGGCAAAGGGGCAGGAGCTGAGTGAGAGGAGAGTGGGAAACATCAGTCCCAAGCACCCACATACCCTCCAAGGGCCTTCATCAGCTCCAGAACAAAAGCACTGCTGCACCGTTCCCTGCCGGGAAGGGCAGGCACCCGCCTCCATTACACTCGGACCATAAAACTCCACTTCATTAGAGCGACTGTTGCCACATCTGTTAGTGCTTTAAAGCACGTACATCTGGCTTAATTGAGCACTTGACATTATTGCTGCTTTATCTCCATTTGCTGAACTGGCCTTGGGGAGAGGGTTTTGTGCATTTTTGGTTTGTTTTTTTCCTTCTTCCTTTTCAAATTTTTTTCTACTGAAATCCCACCTGAAACAGGAACAAAAGACCCTGTGACAGTTGCTCGAATGCTAAGGGCTGTTTTTAGGAAAATCCCCCCTCTAGATAATGAACCCCATCCTAAATATTCTGGTTGATGTGCTCCAAAACTATAGAGCCTCAACACACCAATCCCCCCTCCCTCTGTCCCCACTGGGAAAAAAAATTAAAAAGTCAGAGTGACTGGCGGAAGGTGTCACAGCACATGCCAGGGAGGAAAGAAAGAAAAGAAAAAGGATCTTGCTGCTCCTGCAGTCTCTGAAACTTTGCCTCTGCCAAGTTACAACAAACAGGAAAAGCAGAATCAAAACACAGCCCCCACGTCCCCCTCCATCCACCCAGCGCAGGCTGCGCTAGTGCCAGCTACCGCTCACAAACAATCATGCTGTGAGCCTCCTCTGGCACATCCTTCCAGGTGGCCTGAAGAACAGAAAAGCCCAGCTCAGGAAGCCTGCATCCGATGCATGGGGCGCTTGAAATCCCTTCCAGGAAGCGCAAAGGTCTTTCGTGCCCCCAGACAGAGGAAAGGTTACCCGCAAGCCGCTTTGCCAGCTCCTACGCTGGAAGATGCTTGTGTTTCCCTGTGAAAAGGAGAAGCCAGGCACGCAGTAGCTGGGAACGGAGAGGAGTACTGGCTGCAAAGCTGGCTAATTTCCCACTAAGCCACCCCAAGTGCTTCCCAGCCACTGGGAGAACAACAGGACTGGTCCCTCCTGCAGGAAGGAGTCGGGGCACCAGTGTTGGGCTGCAGCATCCTCCCAGGGACCCGTGCCCAGCGTTCTTTCCTGAGCTTTCAGGCCATGATCTGGCACAGGCAGGTACCAGCAGTGTCTTCAAAGCCTGGCTTTAAAACGCTGTCCCAGACAGTATTTGTCTCACTGCCGACTGAGGCTGGGACGGCGCAGCGGGCAGCCCAGCTGTCACCAAGCACCAAATGCACAAATGAACGCTAGCTGCTGCTGACAGGACACAACCCATGCATACAGCCCAGGGCCTTTATACCTGCTAAAAGCAGGACGACCTGCTGAAACCAGGACTACTGCAGCTTCAGGGGAAATGGCTCGATGAAAAGTGACGCAGCAACTCCCACAATCTGTTTCAGACACTCAGAAGCAAGCTCCTCAGTGACACCGCTTGATTTTCATGCATCTCAGGTCTGTTCCTCAGTCCCACCAGTCATCCCCCCAGGTGTGCTGCCCTGACTGTCACCTACTCGTTCTCCTGCCCCCCACCCACAAGGGGGTCCTGTTCAGCCAGCGTCACACCTTGTAAGCTCTGGCTTTCAACTCTTCTGATGGAAGCAGGCGTCAATGTCCTGCCTGTCCTCCTTCCTACGAGAGTAAGATATTCAAAGCACTGTCAGCTTTCCCAATGCTGTGTTCCAGTTTGATTTCATGCTGCAGTGCCGAGTCCAACCATCTTTTATACCCACTGCCTGATATCTTTTCTCAGATGTCTAAACACAAAAGCCACCCCTGAAGCGAGCAAAAAGCAAGGCGTACTAGCAGCAGCCGAATGAGCTCCCCTGGTCCTTCCTGCCCCTGTCCAACCAAGACTTCAAGCCCAGAAGAAGAAACATCTGAATAATGAAGTGAAAGAGGGCCAAAATGTAATTAACCTCTGCACTTCCTTTCCCAAACTGTTAGTGGGTGCTGATGCAGACTTGAGAGCTACTCAGGCACTCTTGTTTCACTGGAGAGGAAGGCAATCCTGTCTTTAAAAGGAGAAGCATTTTGGATTCTTTGGGAGTAAGGCAGTAAGCAAACCACAATTACTAAACCTCTCTCTCTCTCCTTCTCCCTTTCTCCAGCAAAGTTCATATACACAAAGCAGAGACATCTTTCCTATTAAAAAAAATCTCTTTAGGCTGTCTAACTGAACCCAGCTGGGCTCTGCCCATGAGAAGACCAACTCACATCATCCTCACGAGGACACCCCATCTTCCAAAGTTGGGAAAAGCAGAGAATTTAGATACTGCTGTACATATAAACCAAAACCTGCAACCAGAGCCTCTGACTGCCTGTCCTTTGCTCAAGGTCCATGCATCCCACAAGCCGAGTATGGTTTATGTGCAACCCATGTTAGCCCCCCTTCAACTGAGAGCCACGGAGAGGGGATAGCAGAGGTCATCTGCAGTGATGCTCACCAGTGAGAAAGGGAGCAGGCTGTGGTGGTGCCTTGTGCGGAGACGAAACCACCCATGAGTCCAAAATATAAGCTGACCATGACGCAGAGGCTCATCCACGCAGAGGCTGAGGGAGGAGCAGAGCAGAGCAGACCCATCCAGCTGCACACAGCTTGCTTGGGGCCCCAGCACATGATTCTTCTTCATGTCTCCCCGCCAAGGCATCAGTGTGCTCTTCCAGCACTGGGCTGTGATCTCCACAATCCACCAGCAGCTACAGCTGTGGTCAGCAGCAGATGCTGGAAGAGTGTAAGGACTGATCTTTTCTTCTGCTTCTGGAAACCAATGACATAGGGACTTTCTGAGCCCAAGGCTGCACACGGAGCTCCTTTTTTTATAGCCAGCCATCTCTCTATGAATTTATTTCTATGCTTCCTTTCAGAAGCCATTTATATCAAGGACATTTCCAACTTCCTACAGTAATGACTTTCATGGTTTAATTTCATGCCCAGCTCCCCAAGATGCGCTGCTTCATCTTCTCATGGGGGGCCTAATGAAACTGAAAAATAGTGATCTTCTCATTTCTCCCCCAATTCACAATTTCACAGTTTTCCATCTCAGCCCACAGAAAAAAAAGTCAGCAGAAAGACCTAAACACCAAAGTGTAGATCTTCATACTGTGTTGAGGCAGGTTTTGAAGACCTCTTAATCAAGGGGTGACCTTCAGAAAGCAAGGTGCACCTGCTGTGTGCCACGCACACCTCCATCATGCCTCCAAAATCAACTGCAGCCCTTGCGAGGGGCTGGGAGCCAGGACACCTCTTCTTTAAAGTGAAAGAAAAATGCCCGGCCTTTTCACAAATACAGAAGGCCTTGGCACAAGCTGAGGGCACAGGAACAAAGCCAAAGCACATGGAAAACAGCAGCAGCAGCAGTTCTTACTGCTGCTTGTCTAATCGGGGAGCCAGGACGCCACCCCAGAGCGAGGGATTCATTGCAAGGTCCTGACAAGCTGCATGGGGTGCCCCAACATAGGGAGAGACCCCTGCAGTGCCACCCCCGATGCTGCCCTGATGGCCCCAGCCCATCGGCACTCACTCTTGTCACGGGCTGCTCTTTCTCAAAAGCCTGCAAAGCGTGTTGGCTGTGCCCCAATGAAAGCACCTTCTAATAGGATTTTTCAGGATTCAAGGATATCAGTGTCTGGCACAGGTTGAAGTAATTATGAGGACGTCCAACAGACGATCTGGCATTGATTAACTGGCTATTTACCACTGAACATTACAAGTCCCACTCTAGAATGCTGCACCAAAACACTTGCCTTTTCTGAATTGTTTTCTCCTTTGCCCCATCCCTGCCTTTCACAAAGCCCAGCCGTGGCCCCTCTCACATCGCTCCCTCTGCCTTTATTTAGCTTTGCCTTTGCTAAATAAACCGTGATGTGTCAGGCAGGCTAAAGCGGGAAGGCTTGTTGAGGGTTAAAGGGAAAAAAGCGTGTTGCTCTTGGCAAACAGATAAACCCAGTTCGCACTGAACAGGCCTCGAGACGGACAGCCACATGCGCTTGCAATCATCATGTTTGCATTTGACTCTTCCTATCGAATACCAGAGTAAGAAAATCCTTGGGCTGATCTCATTTCTGCCAGCTCTATTGTGTTGGTCCCTACACAGCCACAGATCTGTTCACCATCAAGTTCTTCCAGACCAGTGACATCCCTAAAGCTGCAACAGCTGAGGTATAGATTCATTTCACTACGTCTCCCTCCTGCATCACTCAGAAAGCATGCCTGGAGGAGCAGCAAACAGGTAGCCCTGGAGGGAAGGGTTTGTAGTCAGCAATGAAGAGTTACTGGTGGCATTTAACTCCTCACAGGAACAGTAATGCAAATTCTGCAGGGAGGGAGTATTCAAAGACAGGGTTTGCTACAGCAGTCAAGACAGCAGAGTTGGCAAGTCCAGCTTCATTAGAACCAGGCTGGGTCCTCTGCCTCATCAGAGGAGGACCCCATGCAGCAGGCTGAGCATGCCCTGCAAAGTTTGCCAGTGGGTCTCATCATGCAACAGCCCAACTCATAGAGAACAAAAGATCAGTGGGTTTTTAATGGCAAGTGTTGTTTCCATACACAGACCAGACTGCAGAATGCGCCACATGGGCCACCTCTTCTAGACACACCAAGCAAATTACCAGAGTACGTCACTGTCTCTGCATGAAGTATCACCAGTGGTTATGCCCTCCCCTCTCTTTAAAGGAGAATTATGAAGGTCTTCCACTCACAGGGGGCTCCAAAGGAGAAAAATGCACTCAGCACCTCCAGTATTTTTGCCCTACCCAGGAAAGACGTATCATCTCTGCTCTAATTTGCCCCCCAGCAGCACAGGAGATGCATGGGAAGACCAGTGATTGGTGGGGCAGGACTCTGCCTCTTTTGATGTCCACAGAATACTATGTAAATTGCGGCATAAATATTTATTATTAGGGAGTGTAAGAGGAGAATGGAAACTGTTAATCAACAATGAAAAGTAAAACTGAAAAAAACCCATAGAGAAAATTCCCTGCAAGCTTCTTATTCATTCCTAAAATACAGCCACAGCAGAATGCAGGATAAATTGGTCAGATAAGCCGTTAAAAAGGAAAAAGAGCAACCAGGGAAGATTTTACTGCACCTACAATTAACTATATGAAGACCAGAAAGGAACTGATACTTGCAAATAGTCAATTGTTACTGAGATGACTTAACTTGATGAGATGGACATGGACAATCCAACTAATGAGCCACTGATACAGTTTACAAAAGGCTTGTGATAGCACCGCCTGTTGTTAGTGAATTTAAAGTCAAAATTTAATGTCTTTTGTAGTGCTCTAGTCAAAACAGCAATTCACACAGCAAAAATCTGTGGTCTGAACTCAACCAGCAGTCAGGCTTAAGGATGGGAAATCCTCCTTCTGGCCTTAAAGCTGTGAAAAATTAACCCAAAAAGTACCAGAAATGGATGCACCTACGAGAAGACCTGACATCACCTGGGCTGACTCATAAACCAAGTACCTCTGCCAAAGGAAAGGACAGTGGTCAGAGTAGACCTGCTACTGTGGAGCTGGTGAGCATGGAATAGAGGTTTCCAGATGATGATTCCTTACAAAAGTGGCCTTGATCAGTTGCCACGACTGATGAGGTTAGCATGAATCCTTAAATCAGACAGGAAAAGAGGTAGCATCAATACAATGAAACAGCCCCAGAGACAAAGGAACAACCTCCTAATAAATCATCAGGTGGTGGAAAATGTGATAAGTCATCAGAGGAGTCATCCAGACAAATTAACTGGAAAATGGCAGAAGGTTGATGAATATTTGGCACTGAAGCAGCCAACAGCCTCCCTGGGATGTTCCCAGAATGAAATTGTAGAATGAGCCATAAATAGTCTGAAGTGCATCTTGCTCCTTTGCCCCAAAGGCAGCAGGGCTGTGCAGGGGGAACTTGGAGGTGGGGAGAAGCAAATGCCTAAAATCCAGCCCTCACTGAGTCACAGGAATAAATCACTCTACAGCAATCTACAAAGGACTACAGTAAGCTGGGGAAGAGCCTTCTGGAGACCTTAAAGGCATGTGACGCTTCTCAATTTCTTGCCTGCCAGCTTTTGTTTCACTTGCAATTGAAGTATCAGAGATGCCAGCTACCCTTTTCCCTCTTTCCATCAGGGCCTCAGACAATGTACCTGATACCTCCTCTTTAATACCCGATTTTCTGTCAAGGCCTTCCTAACTTTACCACATTATCTAATTAATGGCATTGTACAAGGGCTTTGTTTTAAAAGCTTCCCCCATTTCCTTGCTGCAAATATTCATTTTCTGAGCACTTGCCATTTCTCCATTCCTAAATCCCCTTTCATTGAAAGTTTAAGGTCACAAAGTACAGATTTCCTCACTTCAATTTCCCCCAAAGCTGGAGTAATTTGGCTTGGCTGCAGGGCAGACACCAGAGCCTACAGAAAACAAACACGTAAGACACTTCTGTTACCCTGAAATGCTGAGCAATAACATCTCAGTAAATAAATAAATACATGGAAACTTGCTTTAGGTCAAAGTGTGTCATGCTGCTTGGTTTGCTACAATTAAAAATAAAATCTATTTTAAAAAAGAAAACATAAAGGCTGGGGTCCCGCACCATGAAACAGCATTAACAAAGACAGTAAACTGTTTTCTACATCCCCATTTTCTTTGAAAATTCAGTACTCTGACTTATTGATAAAGAGGAACAGTACTTCAGCCTAAATTCAAGCACACTTTGAATCAGACCCCAAATTCTGAGAGCACGATTTTACTTTGAATTGATCTTTAAGAACCACTCTCTCGTGACAAAACTTACTCCTTGCCAAGTCGAAGGAACATTAGCATGGCAAGGTCAGCCCTACATTTCCCTGTGCACAGACAAAACCTGCTGGGCCCACTAATAAAACTAAACAAAAGAATAAAAAAAAAAAAAAAAAAAAGCCAGGAACTTGTTTAAGGGAAAACCAAAATCTTTCCTGGAATTACTGAAAGGGCCTCCTGAGCCCCTGGATGTGGGACTTGCCATCAGCCACATTGCAACACCCTCCCTGGGAACAGCAAAGCGTCTACCCTACCCTCGAGGTTTTACCTGGAGACGTCCTAGAAGGACAGTGCTTCAGCCAGCAGAAGATGCTGTGTTTTCTAGATGGGATATTATTAGGTCCAAGTTATGGTATGCTGTCCTCATGCCAGAACTCTTCTCTAGCTCATAGCACTCTTTCCCCTCCCTGTCTTTGTTTCCCTCCAGTACCTCGAGGGAGCAGCCAAATCCTCCCCTGCCAAGCCCTCCCCATGGCACATTCTCCAGCTCTCCTGGAGCTGGTCCCTGCACCTGCACCTGCCCACATCCATTTTTTTCAAGCTGATGACTGCAGCCAAGGGCTTGACAGCTGCTTCCAGGGTTAACACTTCCCTCCCACTGTGTTTTTTGCAAAGCAGAACTCGAGTGCCAGTCCACCCTCACCCTGGGATTAAGACATATAGGTCTTACTTGTCCACTGGGGGAACCTGCTAACAAGTGTCCCAATCATCAAAGTCTTGTACTGTCCATCCCAGCACCCTGCACTATTCTGTTTTATCCGTTTCTGGCCCTGTCACCCCTCCATATCACTTATCCTAAAGGGCTTTCCTGAGCTTTCTCTCTCCTTGACGAAGACACAAACATTCAACACTTTCACACCAACGGTTCCCACCAGGGCCATCATTGCAAACCCACCCCCAGGTACACCTCACATGCTGTCCCTGGGTTCCTCTGCAGCCAAACCCCACCATCCCCACACAAGACGCTGTCACTCCCTCATGGACCACTTCTCGAACTGAAGTTGTAGTGGACCCTTGCTCCCATTTTAAGAAATATTTTCTCACATGCGTTTGTAGGTACTGCTCTCCATGAAAGATCACACAGACTAGACAACTGATTTTTCAGAAAGAAAGGTAGTGTAATCAGGCACAAGTATCAGCTCAGCCTGGCATGATCCACCGTTGCTTCATCTGTTTGGCATTTACCTTCAAGTCCTTCATTGCTGTCTTCCAGATCTGCTACGATGTCAGTTAGTCTAATGGGTCTGTATCTGTTTAAATCACTCTCCCACCATCGGCAATCTTAAAATCTGGGTCCCTGTCTCCTATTTACCACCATGACCTAATATTTTTTATTCATGACAATGACTGGGGTTTTTTGTGTCCTGGTCCCTTCAGTGTTCCTGGCCGCTGCTCTCCAACCGATTTCAATCACTTTAGTCCTTTGACTTTCGCTTTTCTCCTTAGTTTCCAAGGCCTCCATGTCTTCATCCCCTCCAACTGTACTGAACACTGAAGTGAAGCTTGGTTGATACTGGAGCCATACCTAGGTCATCTTTAATCTCCAGTTGGTCCTCACTGCACAGCGGCTTCAAGTCTCTTTTTATTTATATAGCTGAGAAACCTGTTGCTATTTGTTTTAATTTCCTTTGCCAGGCCTAACGCAGCTTGACTTTTGGCAATTCTCATTTTATCCCTACCCCTCCTGACCTCCAAGACGTTGCTTTTTTGCCAATTAGTCTTTTTTTTCCATTCCTTGCAGGCTCTGCTTAATCCCAACTATCTTTTTTAAGGTGGCTATTCACCAGCTTCAGCCTAAAGCCCTTTTCTGCCATGTTTTCCTCCTTTGCTTGGGATCCCTGGTCCAGATAGTTTCTGCATCTCTGAGGCTCTGCATCTTCTGCGATCAAGTTCTCATGCTTCTCTGCCCAGATGACTTCACCCACTAGGTTTTTTCATTTTTCAAAGTTTGCCCTTTCAAAGACAAGTATCCTAGTTCCAGACCTACTTTTGTTTAGGCTTCCATTTAATTTAAAAGGAATCCATTTTATGAGCACTAAGCCCAAGATTCCTCTGTACAACGAGGCCCTCCTGTAACATCAACATTAGTTACCAAAACAAAACCTAAAATAGCACCTCCATTTGCTGGTGCTGTTACTATTTAATGAAAAAATCTGGGCTGTCACATGCAGGAATATCTATGTTTTACCTTATTAATACAATGTGCTTGCCAATGTGTATTCCTAGATATTAAGATACATTCCTAAGTTCCCACAGCAATATTATTTTGGTAACATTTATCTTTCTAATAACATTGCAGAGATCTATCCACACAACCCCTGCTACCTCTCATTTAAGAGTCAGCAGCAGTATCTATCTATCCTCCCACATCTATTTCCCAAGGTACTTAGGTCTCCTAAGATATTTTGTGAATACCTTCAAGTAGTCCTGTCACCAGATTGTCTCCCCAAAACAACCAACCCATCACAGGAACAATTTACCCGCTCAGACCACAGGTCCACATAGTCTTAGCCAGCAGTAGACAAAAGTGGGCAGAGATGGAAGACTGATTTTGGCCCCCATTAACTTTCCCAGCCTCCCCTTGAGCACTCTGAAATTCTGAGTGTTCACAACATCCTCTGGAAGCAGCCCCACAAGTCAGCTACTGAGCTATGAAAAGGCACATCCCTTTATTTGGGCAGCTTCTGACCTCTCGGCCATGGTCCTCAAGAGAGACTCATAAAAGGTAAGCTTGGAAACAAGCATTTATAAGTCTACTAGAAATCTTGATTTCAACAGAAAGATTGGCTTTATTGCCTGCAGTAGCTTTGTCCTGCCTCCTCCCAGCTAATCCTGTATTCAAGAGATTATTAAATTCTCTCTCTCTTCCCCATAGAAGGTAATTTCCTTAATTTCACTTTTTTCGCTAACACACCTTTCATATGCAGGTATGAATTACCTTTCTCTCCAACAATCTACCCGAACAACCTACCTCATTAAGCTCCCAGTATTTGCTCTCAAACTGAATGTAGCTTTGAAGATTGCTGTCTTTGTTCCAGACCAACTCCTGTACCTGAAAGCTTGGCCACTGGCCTAATTAGGTTACCCTTCCCCACAAAGCCTGCCTTGCCTTTGTCTTTAGCCTACTACAGCTAGGACACCACCACTACCAGTCTATATGCTAGTGCTCATGGTGTCACCAACTCTGGGGCCCTTGACTTCTGATCAGAGCCACCTAGACCTTCCTTTCTGAGTATACTGCTAAAGAAAACAAAACACATCACCACACATAGACACCACCACAAACCCCCTTCACTGAAGATCATTTAAGTCTTTGCACTGGTGTCCTCATCTTTGGCCTGTCTGAGATGGAGTGAGGAGTGTTGCCTCAACAGGAGGGACTATGAATGGACTTGTCATGGAAGACACAGGCTCTGGCATGTTTCTTCATCAAAATCAATGTCATCTAAATAAAAGGAGAAATGCAAGTGAAAGAGGATGAATTAGAATAAGTCAAAAATGGATTCCATAGACTAAGAAATTCCCAGTGCCCACTCTGTTACTGACCATGAAGCCAAAGAGTTTTGCTTTCAGTACTGTCTTTGTTCCTTCTCCCACTCTGGTTTTTGTGCAGTGTTTCACAGTAAAGTCCTTGAAAGCAGCTAATGTGGCCCTGGCTATAATCTGCTTAAGGCAGTTTATGCTGGGGCAATATAGCTGAGTTCAGGGAAGTCAATCCTGACACCAGGAAGGTCCCATAAACAGTCTCAGGGCCAAGTTCATGAATTAGGATTCAAGAGAATTGTATTCAAGCCCTCCTACCCTGCTTCCCCTCCTTAAGAGACCTTGAAGAAGTAATTTTATCACTATATCAAGCAGTGCGTATCTATAAAAAAGCGATCATAAAAATCTCATCCTTGACAGAATGAGTATTAGCATCAAACCAGCAGATAGAAGGAAGTCCTTGTAACTGTGGCAAGGACAGCAATCTAGCCACACTGAAATGATATTTAGGTGCAAGACCCTTGATTTGACACTGACTGTGCTTTTTTAGTGCCACATAAATAACTCTACTTTATTTTGGCACATACAGGTTAAAGCAAAAAGGAGGGAGAGAAAGTCAGGTTTTTTTCTCTCTTCAGCCCTGCAAAGGCTAGAACTATTCAGTGAAATTTGAGAGGAAAAGGATTGTGGTAATTACCTCACCTGCCTCACTCCAAAGATTGCCTCCTCACAAAAAAACCTCATGCACTGCAGCTGCCCAAACTAAGACAACCCCAGGCATTAACCCTGAGCTGTGCATCTGACTTGCTTTTTATCTCAGACTATGTGGATTAAGCAAAGCTGACCCCATCCAGAAACCCAGGAGAGACAGCTGCCTCTGGATGCTTACCCTGACACGGCTCCCACCTCAAACAACCCTTCTGGGTGGGGGGAACGCAGCTGTTTCCCCACAGCACCACACACAATCCACCAAACCATACCACCTTGTTTACCCGCCGAAATCTCCCTATTTCTTGCTTGGCACCAGACACTGTCATACTGAGTGTGGCAGGGGTTGGACACTCTTCAAACTCAGGACTTTTAGGAAAGATGGGAGCGTCTTTTTTTCCTCCCATAAAAAAAGAATCAGCAATTTTGCAAAAGTGATTTGCATTTTCTCAACCCAGTCATTTTTCATATCAGAGGTGTACGTGCCAAGACATAAGTGAGCCTAGGCACGTAGCAGGCAATGTTAGTCTCCAGCTTGCCTTTCAGAAAAGTCAGGCAGTAGTGAGCTATTTAGTCATGGGGAGAAAGTTGCTCCCAGTCAGCAAAGGGCTTCAGAGAGACCAAGGCTTGGTCCCAAAAGAACCATACGACCCCAGAAGCAAAGGTCAAACTCTGCCTCCTACAAGTGATAAATCTGATTCTACACCTGAGCCACTTTGTCAAATGTTGTTACCACTGAAGATGAACACATTGACCTGAGGTCCCTTCAGGACTACAGAGTCTCAGTATACAATGTACTGAAGAAACCCATTTAGAGATAATCTTGTCTCCTAAAGACTTCTTCATCAAAGCAAAACAGTCAGGCTTTAGGGGAAGAGCTGAGCACCCCTAATCACATTGCTTCGTGACGGGATTAGCTAATATGGATCTTCAGGTTCAGGTCCTGACACTGAGCTCCCTCAAATCCACCTGCTCCTGCTGAACTTCCTGGGGCCCTGCTGACTCAAAGGCTGCAGTAACCAGCCACATTACAGAGAAGTCCTCCAGTCTGGAGCCTTCGCTCTCCTTGAATGCACCAAGGCTTCAAAGTTCTCCAAAATCAATATGGCACCATTGCAATGCTTGCATGCAGCAGACAGGCAAGCTAAAGCAACGCAGGGTCATCTGCTCAAGATCATCCAGGCATCAGTGGCAGAGCCGGGAAGAGAGTCCCAGACTCTGGACTTGTTTTTTCCACAATGGATAGTGTAACTCCAGAGTTAAGCAACTTGATTTGCACAAGTTGGAACTGGCTGCTCCTCTCACCATAAAGAATGCTCTTGCCTGATCTCTATTGTATGGCCTTGATGGCCATGGGTTTGGAAGGAAGACAAGACAAAGACAAAGGAACAATACAGCAGTATACGATGCAGCCCAGTCTCTCATGTTGCCCTATCTCTTCAGCTGGTTATAATCTCTTACACAAATGAAATAACAAGAGGATAACTAATGACTGGAAGATGAGAGCGCTTTGCTGAAGTAACATGGCAGGGCAAAGAACTCTTGCCAAGGGCAATGCAGAATCTTATTTCATTGCGTCCATGAATACAAGAGCCATACACCTATCTCACCAGATCCATCATGCATTCCTAGGCTGCAATGAAAAGAAAAAAAAAAAAACATTATCTTCCACTGAAGGCACTGATAAAGGCCCCCAAATCACCTTAGTTGCTACGAATCCATTTTCCCTTAATGAGCTAGGCCAGCTCTGTTCTCTTCCAACCACAGCTGCTCACAAGCACCTATTAGAGATATCTCAAGCACTGAGGAAAAGCAGCATGAACAGGATCAGCCAGGAAATCCCCAGATGGCCTACAGGGAGGGAAAAAAGGCTGCATGATGCAACCATTTGCTGAAGTAAACCTGCCCTAACCAGTTCCCATACACAGTAATTTCTATCCCGAGAAATGAATTTCTTCCCAAGACAGCTTTTCGTTCATGTACAGATGTCCAGAGGCAGGTACCTCCATGTTTCTGTTGCCTTGTCTCCACCACTTATGCCACAACATCAATTATACCTGATGTTATTTCACTCCCTGCTTTGAGCAACAACAGCTCTTATTTCATGGAAGGACTGTCCTCTCTCTTTTCTTGGTTTCCCNGGCTGAGGCCAGTTTCAGCATCTTTTCTGCCAAAATGACAATGAACTGGTGGATCCTGCAGGGAGCAGAACCAAGGAGGCTGGCTGTCCAGGGGATCAGCATGGATGAATGCCTCCCATGCGGATCTCTGACGTCAAATTCAAAGTATTAAAAGGATCTCATCTCTGCCAATCTTCACAAAATGAACAACAAATAGCTTAAATGGGTTCAAAGATTATTACACTGGGCATGCAATGGAACAACTGAAACATGGGGAATGTCACCACTTACATTTGTTTAAAACAGGAGCAGAAGTCACCCATGGGACCCGACTCCCATAGTCAGTCTAGAAAGACTAACAAGAGAATATAAGTGGAGGTAATTTCCCCGCTCTGCTCCTGTGAGACCCCACCT
>VXBW01005695.1:2055554-2089044 GCA_013400375.1 Thinocorus orbignyianus | reverse complement strand
TGAAAAGAAAAAAAAAAAAAACATTATCTTCCACTGAAGGCACTGATAAAGGCCCCCAAATCACCTTAGTTGCTACGAATCCATTTTCCCTTAATGAGCTAGGCCAGCTCTGTTCTCTTCCAACCACAGCTGCTCACAAGCACCTATTAGAGATATCTCAAGCACTGAGGAAAAGCAGCATGAACAGGATCAGCCAGGAAATCCCCAGATGGCCTACAGGGAGGGAAAAAAGGCTGCATGATGCAACCATTTGCTGAAGTAAACCTGCCCTAACCAGTTCCCATACACAGTAATTTCTATCCCGAGAAATGAATTTCTTCCCAAGACAGCTTTTCGTTCATGTACAGATGTCCAGAGGCAGGTACCTCCATGTTTCTGTTGCCTTGTCTCCACCACTTATGCCACAACATCAATTATACCTGATGTTATTTCACTCCCTGCTTTGAGCAACAACAGCTCTTATTTCATGGAAGGACTGTCCTCTCTCTTTTCTTGGTTTCCCCTCCACATTTCCATATCTTGGACCAAGCCTTTGCTGTTCCTCTTCTGAGAGGAATGTTTGTGACCCTATCTCCCTTCTGCTCTGATGCCAAATAAGCACCAGTCCTAACCCATTCCATAATGAAGATTCCCACCTGGATGAACCTCTGGGGACTACAGCAGTTTCTGTAGCAACTTCCACTAAACTTGAAGGTTGCACTTTGCTTGAAGAAGAAACACTTGGAGAAAGGAAGCTGGGTCCAGAGAGCTGAAGAAGGAACCAGGAAGCTCTGACAGATGTCAGCCTGCCATCAGCAGGGGCACAAGCAGCAGCAGAAACTCTCAGGGAGAACACAGAGAATAGGAAAGAAAAGGTTTGGCAAGGCAGAAAGGAACAATTGTTTTAAAATCGCCAGATTACTACCAGANCCCACCTGGAGTACTGTATCCAGCCCCAAACATAAGGACATAGACCTGCTGGAGCGGGTTCAGAGGAGGACCAAAAAGATGATCAGAGGGCTGGAGCACCTCTCCTATGAAGACGGGCTGTTCAGCGTGGAGAAGAGAAGGCTCTGGGGAGACCTTACAGTGGCCTTCTAGTACTTAAAGGGCGCATACAGCAAAGATGGGGCAGGACTCTTTATCAAGGAGTGTAGCAACAGGACAAGGGTCAATGGTTTTAAACTGAAAGAGGGTAAATTTAGATTAGATAGTTGAAAGAAATTCTTTACTGTGCAGGTAGTGAGACACCAGAACAGGCTGTCCAGGGATGTTGTGGATGCCCCATCCCTGGAGGTGTTCAAGGCTTTGAGCCACCTGGTCCAGTGGCAGGTGCTCCTGCCCATGGCAGGGGGGCTGGAACTTCATGATCTTTAAGGTCCCTGCCAACACAAACCATTCTATGATTCTGTGAAATCTTTCCTTCCTGATCATTACCCATCCCCAAAGTCCAATCTAGCATGGAAGCACCCAGAGTCAAGGTGGAGCTAGAAATATTTTTGGTGCCAGACAGTAGCTGAATGCCACTGCATCTGGAAAAGGCAAAGAAAGAACAAGGACTTGGCACATCCAACTGATGGTGCAAGACAAGTCAATGAGTGTCCAATTAACATCTCCCCTCTAAAAGACCTAATACCCACAGGAAATGTGCTAAAACACAAGGTGATCCTCTGCTTTAGTACCTCACGCTCACCACAGAACGTGTGACCTTCACAAGGGGAGCAGAGGCAATGTTCACCCCAGGACAAGCTCCAAAGAGGCCCAGAAGACAGACATCACTGCAACAGGAGTCTCAGCAAGTCCTCTCCTGTAACCAGAAACACTAATTAGAAACATCTTTAAATCCCCAACTGGGGAGGTGTCTGAAAAAAGCCAAAACACAATAATGATGATGATGATATTTGTAACTGCTGTTACTTATCTTCTCAAAATGTTGACAGCAGCTCTTAGCAGGCATACACCAGTGAATTAGCTTACATGCACTAATTCTCTCTTAAAAAGCACATGTATAACCCTCATCAGAGAGAGAGAGAACACTTCTCCATTCCACATGTAACCTTAGGAATTGCCAAAATTATTTAAAACCCTAAGAAACAAGAGCTTTTGGAGGTGATAATCAACCCCCTCTTGCCCACACGTGACTCTCAAGGTCTGTTTCTCATACTCTATCATTTCCAGCTGGGACCCATCAGCAAGCTATCAAGCACCCCTTATATACAGATGAACAGGTAATTAGTAAAATGACCTAATTAATATTAATACACTGGAGTGATAGAGCTAACAAAGCTTGATTTTTAAGGTTGTCGGTTGTTGTTTTTTTATGTAGCTCTTTCCCGAGACTCTGCTTGAGAGCTGATTGTTGGTTCTCTGATGTCTAATACTAGCTGAGTTAAGTCCATGCTCATGTCAGGAGACATGAACAAGGTACAGTCCCACCACCTAGTAGCTACTTTCATAAAAGCTGTCAGAAACCAGTATCTTATAGCTCGATTCCTCCAGTGAATTTTCTGGTTCAAAAGTTTTCAGGGTAGCCATAGAGACAGAGATAATCCACACGTGCCCACACACAAGGCTCATTTGGAAGAAAGCCAGGCTCAAAACGGGACAGTCAGTACAGTGCTTTAAAACAAGGAAGATAAGTCTTTATTGAGTGCAAGAGCTAAACAAGGACCGTGTTTGCAATTTATCACCCAGATGCCCTCCTGACAGAATTAACATGGCATGGCACATCACAGGGACGTTAAGGGGGAAGGATCTGCGCTTTGAGTGTAATCAGATGCTTAGAGCACTCAGGATACACAAAGCGTGCATACGCACAATGGGGATCAAAAACAAGATTTGGGAATTTTAAGCAGTGAGGGAGAGGCAAAGAATGGGCACAGCGAACTCAGCCTCACAAAACACATGCACGCACACGCCTCTGCTCAGGGAAGATGCCGAGAGCTTCGGCATCAGGCCCTGGAGCAGCACAGGGGATCCTGCCTGCCCTCCCCATCCCCGGGGCTCAGGCGGTGGCAGGAACAAGCGGGGACAAAGGTGTTACCGAGCAGCCCGTGGGCAAGCAGAAAGCCAGTTGCTCACCTCGCAAAGGCTGCAGCGAGGAGACGTGGTCCCTGCCTGCATGATGCCAGTGGGGCAGCACCCCAGGAAAGGTGCAGCCCCACATGGAGGAATGGGACATTTTACCCCAAACACTGTCCAGGCCTGGAGGTGTTCCCACATCTCTGTGACTCCAAGCACATCCTATGTGGAGGAAAGCCAGGGACAGGGCTGGATCAAGCAGGAATTCAAGTCTGAATTTACTTAAAGCAACTTTAGGACCCAAACAAAATACAGGAAGATCAGGGGGACCCTGAGAGTCGTCTGGGCTGGTCATGCTGAAACTGAGGAATTCAGGGGCACCTTCTGCAGGTGAGACCTCCCAACTCCAGTGTCTGCAAGGAACAGTATTTGCCCCTGTGCTGCATCACCCAAGAAGCCATTGAACTAGTCAGCAATTCAAATATTCTCACAAGGTTTCTGCTCTCCTCAGGTTGAGACAATTTTGAGGGACCACTGTCAAGGCTGACATACCCTTAAAAAACCCCACCACAACCCAGCCGGAACCCTTCAAAAATGAGAGAGGGAGAGGAGAAAAAGGGAAAACCTTCATCAGGATGGAGGACACAGCACAAAGGATGCAGGCACAGGCATGTCGACAGCCCCTGGGAAAGGGGAGAGTGGGGGGGGTTGAAACACTGCCCAGGCCTGCTGCTCAGCAGCTGGGATCTTAGCACTTGTTGAAGCAGGAGAAATTAGTAACAGAAATCAGCAGAGGGAAAGATGGGGGTGTCAGGTTCAAGACCTGTGCTACAGCAAGAGAGAGCAGCAAAAGCCATCTTTAGGGAAGGTTGATTTGCATTGTTTTATTTTTTTTTTTTTTAAATAGTTCTTCAGAATCCTGACCACAGCCCCAGGAGATGTATAACCTCCTTTAGATCCTCCTATTCCACCATCTTGGTGCACCTCCAAGGAATGAACACCCTGGAAACAAGAACAGCAAGTGAATTTTTATTATTTTCTCTGCTGGAGCTTTTGGGGAGTTGAAAGAAAATGCTTTTGTGAATGGCAACAGCTAGCTTTGTTATCTGTAGTCTCTTCCACTGATCTTTGCAAAGTACTGAACAGAAGGAGTAAAATGAAAAAAACAACCCACGTTACCCCATCACACAGCAATTCAGCTCCATCTGACATCCCACAGACATTCAGAACAACCACCATGAATCAGAGCCAACACACGTGTCGGTGCTGCCCAGGCCTCAGCCACTGCATGGCTCTTTCAGTGTCAGGCCACCCTGCAGCTCAGACCCCTTCTTCTCCAGCGGGGGAAACACATGGGAGTGAAGGGGAGCAGGAGCCACACACACCATCTTCCCAGGACAACTCCATCCCCACATTCCTGTCGTAGGAATGCAAGAGCAAGGGCACAGGAGAAACCTTCACCACCATCCCACCAGGGTGCACAGGACCCCCTAACCAGAGAGCAGCACAGGGTACCCCACTCAGAGGAGCCTCCTGAGCCATGGTGCTACCACATCTAGCCCCTCACTTTCACTTTAGTCAGTTCATAAGAAACTCAAGCACCTGGGGTGATTTAGGGTGAGGCATTTTGTTTCACAGCTGCAGTGGAAGAAGAGCAGGCTTGTACTCAATGGCCCTGCTTCTGTCAACAGGAGAGACCTCTGCCCTGCAAGATGCTGATGCCTACACAGGCTCAAACCCCATTTTTAAATAGAACTATGAAAGCAAAAATCTGAGCCAAACTATGATTTTAAACTAATGCATAGCACAGGGAGGTTCCTATTTGAGATTTAACAGGTGGCAGCAGCAGCTCAGGTTCCTAGTGCAAATGGCAGAGCTCTCCTACATCAGGATAAGCAGTGAACACCTACATTCTGCATCTGAAATTGTTTGAGTGAAGTAAAACACTGAGCTCAGCCATCACCCATTTGAGCCAGTATTACTGAAGTGAAGGCTTCTGAGCTTTTCCCAATACCTTTGCATTGGGACCGTGTTCAGGTTATGTCTGCAGAGGATCACACAGTCCTCTGCTTCTGAGATTCCTTCCTGCAAGGAATGTGAACCGCATGGAAATGCTAGCAGCTTTCCTACACGGATGCAGGGAGGGAAGCCGAGACACCAGGCAACCGCATCCTCTCAGAAAAGAATTTGTGATGAAAAATTATGGCTTTTCCTCCCAGCTCGGGTAACCTTAAACTAGGAGAGATTTTAGACCCACATTCTGCATCGCAGCCACTTGTTCCAAGCTGAGATCTCAGATCACAGAGCATTACCAGATCAGGACTGCACCTACACATTAGGACTCTTTCTAAAGCATGTCAGTCATTGAAGAGACTCAGCAGGATGCTCGCTGGGCTGGTGGACAAAAGGGAGAGGGCAGGGGAAAACTGTGACAAATTGAAAATTCAACATGGATTGCATAACTGCATGAATAATTCCTTTCAAGCCAAAAGGGATTCCTGCAAAAGAGGTAGTTTGCTGCAGTCCCTCAGCTCCACTTAATGGAAGAACTCCCAGACAGTTGGGTGGGTTCTGTTCCGTTCTCCTGGAAAAAAAAAGATGTTTATAAGCCTATTGCAAGCTGTAAGACGCAACTGATCTTCCACTGACAGAGAAGAGCTGGAGGAACCAACCAGGCAACACTGAAGGCAAATTTCCCCACCCTGGCTAGACAAGAAATGGGCTCGAAATAGCAAAGATGGCCACTCTTTTTTGCTAGAGACAATTTTTAGGAAAACTGCTGACAAATATTTTATCTAAAACTCTGAGATTTATTAAAGCATGGTATCACCTCCCAGCAGGAAAGAAGAATTGCTAAAATGAAGAAGGGAAGGCCGAAAAAGCAGGGGGGGGAAAGGGGACATCCCTCCTGCCATCCCTTCAAAAAAAGCAGAAAGACCTACTCAAGTAGGCTGAGTATGCCATGCCAGGGTTAAGCTTTTTTCACATGCAAAATCTAACCCTGCAAGAATCTCTTTTGGCCACATCGCTCCCAAGAGATACTGGTCTCACTCTATTCCCATACAACATTAAAAGCAGCCAAACTGACTCAAAGGCCCATTTTTGCCCTGCATCCTCTCTCTTACCAGGGCTAACTGAGATGGACAGGAAGGTGTCCATACCCTGCAGGACCAGCAGCTGCCCCTGCAGCTGACAGTATCCTCTCAGCAGTGATAGCCAAAATGACCCTTCCTCAAAGGCAGCAGTCCCCAAGAGGGAAGGAGGCGGGTGTCCAAAGCATTTCACTTCACGAGAATAGGAAATCGATACTGGGAGGTAGAAGGAGGAGGTAGAGGCCATCTGTGAACTGAGGAGATACCTTACCACTCTCTACAACTACCTGAAAGGAGGTTGTAGAGAGGTGGGTGCTGGTCTCTTCTCCCAAGTAAGAAGTGATGGGACAAGAGGAAAAGGCCTCAAGTTGCAGCAGGAAAGGTTTAGATTGGATAGAAGGAAAATTTTCTTCACCAAAAGGGTTATCAAGCACTGGAGCAGGCTGTTCAGGGAAGTGGTTGAGTCACTATCCCTGGAGGTATTCAAAAGGCATGCAGATGTGGAGCTTAGGGACATGGTTTAGTGGTGGATTTGACAGTGTTAGGATTACGGTTGAATTCAATGACCTTAAGAGTCTTTTCCAACCTAAATGATTCTATGATTTTGGTGGAGAAAGTGCATTGTTTACCAAATGGAGAGCCAGCTATCTCAGGAGCAGTGCTACCCATGAGGGCACCTTGGGCACCAGCACCCATGTAGATGCCCTGATGTCCAATATGGTGGTTGAACCCACACTGCAGCCTTTCTCTCCAAGCAGGCACTACCAGGGCCTTTATTCCTCTACCTGGCCAGTGATCTTCACCAAACTTTCAGGAAGGTCAGACCTCTGTACCACCCCACCTGCAGGGAGTTGGGGGAGTTGGTCAATGGATCCAAAAACTAGTAGGAAAATGAAAACCTTTACAAAAATCAGGCCAAAATGCATTTCCTCCATTGGGATCTTCAGGAGCCAAGCCCACTGGCTTTGGAGCACCCTCCTTGAATTCCACATTATACTTCTCACTGTTTGCCTAAAACTAGATCCCAAACTCCCTACCAAGTGCTCATAATCCACTGGTTTCAAGGCCAGGACTGCAGCCCACTCCACAAGTTCCTCCTTCCCTCTCCTGGGCAGCCTCAGTTTCTCCTCCTCTCCCCTGAACACCTACCCCACAACTGCTTACTCACCATTTTCCACCTCCACCCCAGTTCCTCTTCCTCCCTCTTCTTGTGTCCCACATGAACATCATGAGCCCTAACTCCCCTCCCAGCCAAACCCAGGTCACATTTTGTTCAAGAGAGCCTGCGTGTCTATGATGAGCTCCAGGACCAGGCATGAATACCAGAGAAAGGGATGGGATGGCAGGTTGGGTGGTTTGAAGGCTACTGCTCACTGGGAGGGTGGGAGCACATTCACCCCTTTTTCCCTGTTTGGGGATAGAGATGCATGAAAGAGGTTCTGGACTGCCTCCTTCCCTAGCCCCTTGGTTGGCAGAAGCAGTGTTGCAGCTCAGTGCTCCAGATCTTCTGCTCAGGATGGCTCTGAGCACCCACAAAGGTACATTGCTACTAAGAGATGCCACTCCACATCTTGCCAAACCACCCCTTTGAAGACAGCACTCACACTGAGAGCTGGGGATGTTCAGCCTGGAAGAGAGAAGGCTCTGAGGAGACCTTACAGCAGCTTTCCAGTATCTGAAGGGAGCTACAGGAGAGCTGGAGAGGGACTCTTGGTCAGGAAGTGCAGTGGCAGGACAAGAGTAACGGGTTTAAACTGGAAGAGGGGAGATTTAGATTAGATACTAGGAAGAAGTTCTTTCCTGTGAGGGTGGTGAGGCACTGGAACAGGTTGCCCAGAGAAGTTGTGGATGCCCCATCCCTGGAAGTGTTCAAGGCCAGGCTGGATGGGGCTTTGAGCAACCTGCTGTAGTGGGAGGTGTCCCTGCCCATGGCAGGGGGGCTGGAGCTCGATGATCTTTAAGGTCCCTTCCAATTCTAAACATTCTATGATTCTACGGCAGAGCCGACCCTCTCCATCTTCCTGTCCGGCTTGGCTGGGACACGAGCAGCCAGACCCACAGTCTGATCCTCAGCTTAGGAGCAGTCATGCTGCACAAACGCTGACTCAGGCGTGAGCAACACCAGCACGAGGGCATCGTCTGCCTGTGGCATCCAGGGCCCAGACAGCCCCCAGCTTCAGCCCAGAACACGCTCTGCCCCAGTGAATCACACACCAACCCCAGCAAGTCCTTTCAAGACCCATCAGTCACCAAAGCAGGAGGAAAAAAAAATTAAAATTACATGCACACAAAGTAATTAGAGGTGTAACCCTCTCCCCTCCCTCTGTGCAGGCTTAATGCTCCCTTTGTCCGGGCATGTTTGCCTCACTAAGTCATGCCTCAAGACAGCTTTCTTGACAGAAAACAAAGGTTAATTAATAAAAAAAAAGATAAAGAAAAAAAAAAAAAAAAGAAAAAACACAAAGAGAAACCTCTCATTAAAATGGCCACCCTCTCAGCACAGCTCTCTAGCCAGACTGGTCCTTCCTGGAAACAGAGCACTGACCCATGGCCCTGACCCCTGCAAAAAAGCCAAATTACACACAACCAACTCAAGGCTGTCGCCAGTGATGGAGGGGTGGGAAACCAGCCAGGGGAGCAGACTCGAGACACGGCAAGGTGCAAACCCGATGGCTGTTATCCACCCCACCCACTGAAATCCCAGCCTCACTGGCCATTTGTCTCCAGTTAAATTAAAACCTTCCCCTGGCAGCTTGGTGGCATATGTCCTGTGACCTGATGTGGCTCTACCACCTCCCTGCACCAGCGGCTCTTGGGAGTACATCACAGAGGATGGGACATCAACTATCAGAGGCGCTCTGCTCCCATCCCTCCTCACCGAAGCAGCTGAAACCACAGCAAACCTCACTTCCAGTTTACCACCTGCACTACCAAGAGCTTCACCTCCACAATGGAAGTCTCTCATTACAGCACAGGCATGAGAAGAGCAAGTAGAAGTCTGCTCCAAACCTGCGCTCTGCAAGTGCAAAAACGTCTCTCCCACGTACTCATCCAATTTACCTTGGACACACATGAGCACTTCTGATCCTGTTAGCCAGCGAGAGGTGGTGAAAGCACACACGCACATGCATGCACACCAGCCAGCTCATTAAATCTAATTAGACAATCTTCCACAGGGAATTTTGAAATGCATATCCAGCAATTGCTGTGCACTGCTCTTTCCTCAACCCTCTGGATGTGTGAGCATGATTACTCACCACATGAAAAATAAAACTAATACGAAATTTAAGGGAACTGCCATACTTGCACATTAACAGAGGTGCACTGTAATTTAATCAGAGTCTTCCTGCTTAGAGATAAATATGGTGGCAACAATACAGGGAAAGAAGAACACACAAGGCTCAGATTAAGATCCAACCTCTCCAAGAAACCATCAAACCAGAAAACCAGAAGTTTTCCCCAGTAACTTTATTTACCCAGTTGACATTCCGGTCTGTAAGGCATGGAACCAATACATGTACACCATGCCATCAGAGCCGGGAAGACAGCAAAAGTACAAGGGACTGAATTCTGAGGGACTCAAGGCAAAAGAAAAATCTCTCTTAATGATCTTCCAGTATAGAAAAACTGAGGCTTCAGACCTGATATATGACATATAGGATACATCAGAGCTAAGCATTGAAGCAGAGGATCTAATGCATTCCCCAAAGTGCTCTCCATCCCCGCCTCTGCCAATGTTGCCAGCCAGGGGCAGTTAATGCCAGCTCCAGGGTCATTCCTGTGCTCAGGACAGATGTCCTTTACAACTGCCACTTCGTTGCATCAATTGATCACACAACAAAATCCCTCAACTGGCTGGTTTACATGGGGGAAACTTAATCTGAATTCACTTTCACAGAAGAGGAGCTAAACTATGTTAAACATGCCAACTTTATACTGAGCATCCCTCCTTTGAGTTTGCCGCCTCATTTGCAGGGAGAATTCTGCTGACTTTGAACAACAAGCATTTCAATTCTCAATAACTGTACAGCATTAAACCTTCTGTAGACAAAGCTAACCCAAACTATATACACATCATGAATTTCTGAAAGTCCATGGGCATCCAGGCTCAGTACGCCTCCCATCATGCCCAATCCAGCAGATCCCAGATGGGTTTGGGAAACTCCTAGTTTCTTTACTGATGTGAAAGCACCCCAGCAGGTTTGACCAGGAGGTGCCAGCAGCACTGCTCATCTGCACCAGCCTATGGAGAGCACTCAGGAGTCAAAATAAGCATCTCTTCTGAAGTCTGTAATATCTTTAAGTTATGTTCTTTGTTAGGGTGATTGGTTATCTAGAACTGCCCTACTGAAAGCAAATAAATGTTGTCCATCGAATGTAAATATTAAAATAAAATAAATATTTTGCATTGCAGAAGTCTGAACAACCAAGCCCAAACAACACACCACTCGGGACACAGAGCTGCTCTACACCTCTGATCCCAGCAGCAGTTGGAACTAGTTTCACCAGCAGACTTAGCTCCTTTCAGAGGAGCTTTACAAATGCTTTTCACACACAGGGATCACAAAACTTTAAACAGACGTGAACCACTTGAAAGTTGAAGAACATTTGGCATTTAAACCCCAGCATACAGCATGGAGGCCTTCACTTGGTCATGCTGTATTCCACTACTGCCAAGGGCAATGCTGAGCTTTCCAGGAGAGGTTTACATCAGGAGAAGGTCCTGGATCAGAGGCTACAGACCTCAACTGCTGTTCCTCTTTGAAAGAATTTGAAAAACTCTCCCTTGCTGTATCATGAGCACTCTAACTCCAGCTCTCTGCTCCCTGGTGACTTTGGATGAAGACCACTCAAGGCCTCAGCACCCCTAGACTGCATCACAGCATCTGGCTGCCCACTGATCAACATTACAAAAGCAGGCAGGGCCAAGACAGCCTCTAGTCCTCCTTTCCAAAGCCTTGCATAGAACTATCCCCATGAGCAGAGGACAGTCGCACCCTGGCCAAGCTCAGGGAGCAGCTATGTTTGACACCAGCCACTGAGCCAAAAGTCTTAGGAGCCCATGGGGCCGGCGCTTTCTACGGCATCAGCTGGCACAGTCCTTCTACCACAGTGGGACTGTCCCAATCCAGCCACATTGATGCCCAGAAACATCTCAGTGCACATGTGGGTACAGCTGGCTGTGTGCCTGTCTGTGCCCATGACACTGCTTATTTCATGTCAGACACTCTGAAAACAGGAACGCAGATGATGAACACAAAAGCTGCATACCACAACTGTAACAGAGAAACTTCCCTAATCCTTCTCAGATGGACTTTGGGTCAAATCCAACCGCAGGCAAGGATGGTGGAAAGGCTCCCGCCAACCTTCTGGATATGATCTTCCCGTAGATGCACTCACGTAGGAAACAGCTAGCCAAGCGTAAAGGGCTGGTACATTCAGTGAATTTGCAGGCTTGGCTAGTAAAGCCAAAGGGCTTGCAATTTCCATAAATCAAACCACTCCCAGTTTTTTCAGCCTTGCTTTTTCAGGTCTCAAAGACACACAAAAAGAAAGAAAGAAAAGAAATCAGGTACACACAAACAGGTCCTACATTAAAGTTGGCAAAATCATGGAATATGATGGACTGAAACAGCTGTCACTCATTGATATGGGTGCCACACCTGGAGCATTTGTCTTTTGTTTTTCTTGCTGGTTAAGTGTCTAATTTAAATTCCTCTGTTCACAGTAATAAATGCAAGTCCTAAAATATGCAGGATAACAAGTACCTAGCGAGGGTCAATGCACACTGATGTGCTTGCCGAGCTGTTCAAATTTCATGATTATACCAAAGATATAATTTTGTCATAGACACTACAGTTTCGATTTAAAAAAAAAAACTCAGAAATTAGCTGTGAACCGCAGCACATAGAGCTAGAGAACAGCTAGCTGTCAAAACAAGACACACACATCCCCCAAAACCCCCCAAGCATTTTCACCAGTGAGACCTTTCAGAAAAAGATTAAAATTTCATCAAAGTGATACACAGTAAGTGACAGAAGGAAATTATACTTAAAATAATGTCAGTTTTCCATAGTTTTTGTGACACTGCATTAGATGACTTTTCATTATGGCTCATGATCAGAGACAGCAGTTACATATTTTCAACTTTTTTCCTGTTTTTATCTTACAGCCTTTAGTTGCTGAACAGACTAAATAAAAAGAGAATCTGTAAAAATTGAGACACAATGCAACCAAAGGCTTAGCTGTGTCACAGAGCTGGTTTTGCTGTGAAAGTGTTGTTTCAGCCAGAAAACTAAAAGAAAAGACGTTTATTCTGGCTACTGGAAAATACAGATGTTAGTCCCAGATTATATCCTGTTAAAAACAAAAGCTATGGGAGGACAAAAACTTTTTTAAAGTACTGGAGTCACAACAGCTTTTTCACAGAGACAGAGAGAAGCAACTTGAATATAAATAAGTGTCCAAAATAGGTCAGCACTCTTTTCTTGGCCACTGAAGTTTGATACTTTTCACTGGAGGTTAGCCTGGGCGGTGGTGGCACATACGCTGCAGGGGCACAGGCTGAGCCCACAGGCAGCTCCCGGCTTGGTGGGAGTTCCAGTGGCCCAAGCAGAGCTCCATGGTGATGGGCTGGGGCTCACACACCGAGCATCACCACACACTTTGCAGCTCTACCTGCGTTTTCCCTGATTGTACAGCCAGGAGGGTTTTGAAATGCTGTGCATCCACAGCCAGTTTTGAGCTTATCAAGCTAAAAGCAGGGTAAGAAACACCAGGTTTTCCACAGCCTTCACCAGCAACATGCATCTGAGCATCCCATAGCTTTGCAAGGAGCAGCTCTCTGTGCTGGGGCAGGTTGGGCTCTGTGCAACCCAGTTACAGTGGGCAAAGCCATTACCTCCCCACCAGAGGTTACAGACTCTTAATCCGAAACAGAGAGCAGTTTCGGACTCAAAAGTCAGGCCACAATGTGCAGAGCATGCACTTCAGTTGCTCTGCCACTGCTTCCACAGAGGGGATGGGAGCACTAACATGAGGTTGCAGGAGAACCATAGGTTTTATCTCTTTTTTTTTGTTGTTTTTTTTAACGGCAAAAAGTGAACAAGTTATTTCTACAGCAACGAGAGACAAGTCTGACAGTCTAGCCTCGGCAGCATTCCTGCCTAGCTCGGCTTGTTTACCACCAATAAAAAGTCCATTAGTTGCACAATGCGCCTGTTAAAAATAACTCAAAAAAATCATCACTGGCAAATTAGTAAGACATCAGGATGCGCAGACACCTCAGCACGGCGTTATGGAAACCACAGAGGAGTCAGACTTCCCTCAGGAGCTTTTCCCAAGGAAGTCGAGCCCAGAGATTTCTCTCCTTTTGAGTGGACCCAGCTAATTTGAAGGGCTCGGGACCAAAATGCATCAGTCATCCTGCCAACCAGCACAGGGTTTCCGATCAAGTGACTTGCAGAGAAAGTGAACTCACCGGGTTCAAATGCCACCGGTTTGTGTCAGCGCCAACGAGGGCACAAGGTCCCCCTTGTACAGGGCTGGCCAGTGAAGGAGGCTGTGATGGTCTAGAGCTTCAACAAAACTTCCAGGCCTTGATATGTGGCAGCAACAAGCACTGACTCAGAACATCCCCCTCTGCTCACCCGAGAATCCTGCTTTAAGAGCATGACTGGTATAAACTCAAAAGGAGGCATGGGGGAAACCATAAGCTGCCCTCCTTTAAAGACCTCACCAGACTCCTACGGGCACTGCTTGGGACAAGGAAAAAGCTCTGCATTTTCCCCCTACATTTTAACAACTGCTGTAAAGAAATACCCAGCTCCCAGCCCAGTCCCTGACCAAATGAAACACAAAACTTATCCTTGCCACCTGCCACACACACCACTGCCCTCCAGCTAAGGAGCCCATAGCACAGACCTCGCAGACAGGGCTTAGAGTTACTTTTCTGATCACTGCCTCAAATTCATGCAATTCAGAGGCCAGCCCAAAGCTGACCCAGGGGTTCACACAGGCAGTGGAAGGCACTGCCTGGCTTCCCACAACCCTTCTCGGGCACATACAGCAGACAACACAAGAGGAGAGGCAGAGTAAGTTCAGGAAGGTGCTACCTCGTGGGCTGTGGGTAGAAGAACTGAGGGGTTTTTACAGTACTGCCCCTCTTAGCACACCACCTCCCGTGACTAAGCAACCCTGGGAACTGCTCTAAACCCAAAAGCAATGTTGTTTTTCCTCCTGAGCCCAATTGAACAGCACAAACCCCTAGCATTGCCTCCAACACCACCATTAACTATTTAGGGAAAACCTGAAGATACCACTTTACAAGGATGCAACATAATTTTGTTCACTCCCTGTCACCACTGGAGCAGGGCATCTGTGACTCCTCTGCAATTAGGGCGTTCCTGCCTTTGTTCTGTGTGCGCAACCCTTCCACAAGCCCAGCCATCCCTCTCCCCAGCCCCTGGAGAGGAAGCTCCTTTGGGAATGCATCAAGCAGAGCTGCATGTTGAGGACACTGTATTTGTGAAATAGAATAAGGATCCCTTCTGCTCACAAAATTTTAAGAGAGGATTTCAAAAGCAGCTGCAAATATTTAAGGCAGCAATTTAGACTGGCCTTTTCTCAAGAGGAAACTTTTTCTCCCCATGCCTACACAGGACAGCAAATGTATTTCTCAGACACACACCACACCCTCTAGATTTCCAAAAGCAAAAGTGAGACCACACAAGCAGGTGAGCAAGCACTGTGTTAAATCCTGGCTGAAAATATAATCTCTGAACACAAGAAATAAAAAGCATCCATTGGCACAGACCATCCACAGTATCTGCATCACTGCTGTTACTAACAAATCTCCTACAGAGCCCTGAATACTGAAAATCCCCAAGCAGGACCCAAAGGCCATGACAGGAACATTCATCATCCTCATATCAAAGGACAACAGTAGATAAACCACACCTAACAAGCTTATATACTGAGGACAAGGTCCTCTCGGCCCAAAGAGGAGAAACAAACAGGCAGCCTCCCTGCTTACCCCTGCCTAACGTTTAAATTCAGGTGGGAGCTGATGGAAACAACAGAAGGATAAGAGCTACAACCAAATTAGTAGCCCGTATTTGGGCCAGGATGATGAGGATGCCATCTCCACCTGGAAATGGGTGGGAGTCACCCCAGTCATGGGGTCTCTATTTCTGAAACCAGAAGGATGCTTTTAAAGTCATGCTCAGGAACAGCTTTCCCCACTGTCAACAAGCCCCTTCCATGAGCAAACCAGTAATGCCAGTGCAATTACTCTGAGGAAGAGTTTGGTCTATTAATGTCCGGACCAGATAAGTTTTTTAACCAGACAGAGCCAGCAAACTGCAGTGTGCTCCAAATGGCTCACAGGGGTGGAGATGGATGTGCCTACATCAGAACAAGCCACAGCAGAGCTTTGCTGGACAACTCTCTGCATGGAAACCTCATCAGCCACGGCTCATTCCAGTGAGCCGTCCCCCCCAGTCCCACCACTTATGTATCCTCTCATCATTTTAACCAAATAGCTTATGTCAGGGTTACTTGAGATACTAACTCCATCCTGAGAGTGTTTAGACCCAAACCACGATGCCCAGTGACCCGCTTTGTGCTCTTCCCTGCTCCTTCTAATGCGTCCAAACCAATTCTGGGCAAGAGGGCAGGAACGGTGACTCTGCTCCAGCAGATATCACACTGGATGGAGTGTGGCACTAGATGTGCTGCTGTAATGCAACACTTGCAAGGTACCGTCCTCCCTGCCACTGCGATGCAGGGAGCCAGCACCAACACTCCACTGGGTGCTCCAGCTGGTTCCACAGCCCTGTCCTCGGTCTGGATTCGGACTGCAGCCCGCCAGCCCAGCCAGACACGTGCATCTCTGGTGCTGACAGCCAAGGAAACCCAGCTTCGGTTTGCCCTCATTAAGCTGGTTTTGGGTGCAGGGCCCTTTGAGCCGGCCCAGGGGAGGTGGAGGTGCAAGCCCCGGGAGTTTGCAATAAAGGAGATCTGTGTGGCTGGCGAGTGCGAGGTCTCCTGGGAACGGCCCTTTTACTGGGCTCCAGATGCTGTGGAGTGATCGCTTATATGAAGGCGGGGAAGGCCTCTTTACTGTTTCTCATTTCCTCCTTTTTTGCCTCCCCCCCTCCTGATTTCCTGGTTTTGTTCAGAAGCACAAGAGAGTCATTCATCATTTTTCTTCCAGCACAAGGAGCGCTCTCACCTCCCCCTCACCCCTAAATCCCTCCCCACCAGAAAAGGGCATGCGTTCCCCAGCCAAAAAGGCTCGCAGCGGGGAAGGCAAAGCTCCCCGGCTCCCGCAAACAGCTCCGGCACAAAGGGACACATTCTCAGCTGGGTTCAGTGGGTGCCAGCCCCCAAAGGGTGAAGGCCAAAACTCAGCGACAGCAAAAATGCTAAGTCAGAAAACGGATATCAGCGGCGGAGGAAAGCAATTTGCACCAGTGTGAATTACGAGCGATGCAAAGCAGAGAGGAATTTGCATGCTGAGGAGACAGACAGCGCCTCAGGTGACCGGAAAAATAAGAGCTAAGAGATGAAGGTCCGTTTCCTTCTCACCCCACGTGCCCCAATGGTCACTCTAGTTGCTGAAACCTGGGAAAACTTTCCTTGCAGAGTTGTGCGTGTCCCCTCCTTGCTAGAAACTGGATGGGCACCAGTCCAAGTGCAGTCCAGGGACTGGATTTGCATTGATCTACGTGACAGCAAGCCACCAGCCCCTGCTTTGGGATGGGCTTCCAGGAAAGCTCTGTTGGGTTTGCAGGAGAGGGGAAAAGGGGTGGTTACAGATGCATTTAACCTATTTGGAGGGTCAATGACACCCCCAGGAAAATTGATTGTAGCACTTTGCTTCAATACATCCTAGGGCCACTTGGGTTCACAGTCACACAGCACCCTCTCGTAACTTTTTGATGGCCTTCTCACTTGCCCCATCTTGGAGGGAGAGAGTCAGGGCTGACACCTCAGTACAGCTGTAACAGAGAAGAGACGCTCTCTCTGAATGCCCTTGAGAAAGACAGCAAGTGGGAAAACTCCGAAGTAGTTAAAATTCTTGTGTGTGTTTTTATAAAGTAACTGTGCATTTGTGTGAAAACCAAGACTGCAAACACCTGGGAAATAAAGGAAACAAAACCGGACATATAGAAAATGTTCCAGGTTTCAGTTTTGTTTAGGTTTAATCACAGCAATAACAGCATGCAAGTCAAAAAGATCTGCTTATAACCAAACCAAGGCTTCCTTTTGGTGCTTTTAGAAGGAAGAGAAATAGAAGACTATGGTGAGTACAGGGGCTCGTAGGGTGGAGGGGACCCTGTGCACCAGCAGCTCCACCAAGGAGGTACATTTATGGCATAATTTCAGCAAGAACTAGAAGAGTAATGAAAACAAGCCACCAAGAGCCTGGCCTTTTGGGACTAAACTCTTTCACACCCACTGAGCCAGATTTCCTGAAGGATCACCAAGCCAAGCTGTCTCTCCCTCAGATACCACCAGCTGCTCAGGTGAACTGAAATGTCATTTGGAAAGACTCAGATCTTACAGTACAGGAGCTCAGAAAGTTTGTGTTCCCATCTCCAGCAAAGCAACAGTTTAGGACCACTTTTCACACATCCTGGGTCACTGGGTAAATTGGCAACATGCTCTTCAGGGCCACTTTTGAGAGTCTGGCTGTTCATTCCCTTTGCTGTCTTTAAAATGCTCAAATGAGAAACTTTTTTTGCTGCTGATCTCCCTCAACATCTTTGCAAGCTTGTTGTGACATTACTTTATGCTTCCACAGAGAAATGCCAGTATTTCAAAATTACCTGAATAAAACCTTAGATTTTGCTCTTTTTTCTTTTCCTTTTTTTAATGGTTTGGCAGCCAAACTGAAACGATCAGCCCCAAGCAGGAACCAACATGTGGACTCCATCATACTCCAAACTCAGAGTGTGTCACCTCCACAGCTCCCAGACGTGCTCACACAGAGCTCAGCACCTGACCCTCCCACCCCGGCGGGATAGCCCCTGATGGCTCCTCTCTGTGGAGAAACAGCAGGTTTCAGCAGGTCTTCACCAAGCCAGACAGGTCAAAATGAGCCTGCTAGCACCCTGCTGAAAATATGCAAAGTAAACCTGAAAGTCGGCATGGGAAGAGAAGGTGAGGCTGGTAGAAATGCAGCAAGAGAAAACAAGAGGAAGAAAGGGTGCACAGCAATGTACAGCAGAAAAAAGAAAGAAATAAAAACCTGCTCTAGGAAAAAAAAAATAGCAACAAGAGGGGCTGGGATTAACACCCTGGCCTGAATGCACATGGTCAGCACGGGTATGATGGTGCATATTTTCTTCTCAGCACCAAGGAGCTCCCAGAGGGCTCCCAAAAGCCTTTTGCAAATCAGGCCCAAGCTCTTGACTTCGCCTGGGTGCAGCTGCTGGATCATTCCTTACCCACTGGGCTGTGATCCCACTGAAGTCCAGGCTTCTGCTATTGGAAAGAATATTAAAATATACTCAAAAAAGTCCCAGGAGATTTTGCACTGGAGCCTTTTCAGTGTTTTCCTCACCCTGGCATCTCCAAACTAGGCGACACGTGGCACAATCATGGTTTCTGTCGTATTCATCACTGCAGCAACTAGCAGGCTGTTCAGTCTAAGAAACTTGCTCTCCTGAGATACAATCCCATCACTGGGTCTTCCAAAGGATAAGCATCCCCAAAAACAACACACCCAGCAGTACCTGCTGCATCAGCTCCCTTGACTTCCAGATGGGACTTTCACAGTGCAGCAGAGGCCAAACGCAGGTGTCTGTGGCCAGTCTTTTCCTGGGGGCAGCAGAACCACAGCAAGGGAGGGATGTGATTTATTACACAAATAACAAATAGCCGGATGCCAGCCCCCACCCCACGCAGCTCAGACGGCAGGACAGGGGCTGCGGGAGGGAAGTGAGTGGCTCAAAACCCAAATGAGGCCACTCTTACCCTATTCCAGCTACGGACCTGCATCTTGGCATCCACAAGGGCCAGGATAAGTCCTGCACATTTTCTTTAGAAAGGAACACAAGAGTGAAAAGCCCCCAGTAGGAAAGTTTTCCTTTCAGCCTGACCTGGACCATCCTGTGTATCCGCCGCAAGGGCACGGCCACCGGGAGCCAGCTCGCCTGCTCAGGGAGGAGAAAAGGGAAGTTAATTTTCACAGCCAAAAGAAAATAGTGAGTTCTTTTCAGATGGCAGGAATGTAACTGTGACATTTAGTCACTTGCTATTTCTGCTTCCCGGGTGCGTCTCTCTACAGGAAAGCCCCTGGACAGAAGTCTCTCCGGGCAGCATTGCAACATGTGTTTGCCCAAACTTTGCCGTCTAAACCTGCTCCGTGGTCCCCACGCTGGCTCCATGGGGAGCTGCAGGGTTTTCAGGGAGGTTCAGTCTCGCCCTCGCTCTGCCTTGGCTGCCTTAAAGCAGATGCATGTGTCGCGCTGGAAAAAGGGCCAACCTGCAGCCCTGGCCTAAGGCCACTCAGGGTCTGACTCACCAGCTGAAAACAGCAAAGTTACAGGACGTGCAAGCTAGGACACGATGGCAGCACTGCACGGCCCGAGGCTGGGTTCGGAGCGGAGTGGAACTAACTCCATGTCTCCAGCTCTGAAATGCAGCTCTTCACCACCATCATGATGGGGAAATTGCATTTGCTCCACCTTGAGCTGCAATGGGGAGTCACCCTACCTCATGCACTACTCCTGCAATGAAGAGAGCGACCCCAGAACTCCCCAGCTCCGTCATGGGGACAGTATCTGCTCCGCCATCCGTCCCAGTCCCTGCCAGGCTGTGGCTACATGCTCTCCAGGCACCGTGCATGTTTCCACGGTTTGAGAGAGGAAAGAAGGACTCATCTCGGGCTTACTCCAGTGCAGGTCAGACTGTGCACATTGCACAAGAAGCCCCAGGTACTGGCACCAGGCAGTCACCTCAGCTCAGGTCACGCTGCCAGCACCGCTCAGCCCGTGATTTCAGGAATTTCCAAAGCACAGCCCAGGCTCCCAGCTGCTCACAGAGGTACCTTCTTCGTTGTGGCACCACACTAACTGCAGTCTTGCATTGCAGATGCTTTCTTGCATTCATGGCTTTCTTGGACAAAATTTTGGGAACTTCCCCCATAAAAAAATAAAAATCCCAAATCTGATGGGAGTCCACTGCTTCAAGAGAAGAGCTGCACAAGCTTACTGCAGACTCTGCAGAGCTTCTCAGGATGTAATTTATATGGTGGTGGGTTGTAAACACTCCCACGGGAGCAGTCACACACTCAACACAGAGCTCGATGTCAGTCTTGAACATGGGTAATGATGACAGGAAGCAAGCAAGATACATAATTTAACTGCCAAAAATGCAGCTTCATCACAGGATGCCATGGAGGGGATATGCATTCAGTTGACTATCCTCGAATAGGCAAGGAAAATAAAAGAGAAGAACTGGAAAAAAAAACCAACAACCCAAGCACAGACTTGGTTAAATATTTATAGAGGGCCACTCCATTTCAATCACAATCAGTTTTTTAGGTCAGCTGGGGCATTTCAGCTCTGCTAGGGCAGATCAGTTCCATGAGACAGAACACTGCCAATAACCACAACTCAGAGGCTGAACCCTCCTAGCATGTAATTCAGGGGAAAAACAGACCTGGGCAGGGTTGTGCTTCTACCCGGCACAGCCCCAGTGATGGGACCTCCCTTCTCACCATGTCTATTGTTCCTGGACACTCGAGGCAGCAGGAGACGGGAACAGGCAGCAAACTGGATTTGTAATACCAAATTGGTCTTGTATGTGAAGTTCTTCCTATCCTGATGCCTCAAGGCACCGCAGTGATGTACACAGGCAAGGGTTTGCTTGCCTCCCCCAGCACTTGAATCCCCACTGCTAGAAGTCAGGAGGGCAGCTCACACAACAAAGGCTGTTGCGTCCCTGTGACCAGGCTGTGCTTTGGAAGTCCCTGAAATCACTGGCAGCGTGATGGGTTCCTGTAGCACTGTTCCCACCTCACAAGGCTCACTCCAGACCCCTTCCATAAACTCCCAATTTGTGCACCTCTGGCTACCACCTAAAGTGGGATTATGGGCTTGAGGGACCTTTGGTCAGGTTGGTCTGCTGCGCAGTCATATCTGCACTGCCAAAGCACTTTCACCGTGGTCTGAATATGCAAAGGTCAGTTTCAGCACGTGCAGGACCAGCCAAATGGCCAGGGGTTAAGGTCACAAATCCCTGACACCAGCCTGATAAAGAGAATAAACAAAAAAATGAAGGAAAACAGTGACTGAAATCAATAACAAACATTACTAGAAAGACAGAAGCTTTCCAACTGTCTAAGATTAGGAGAATGTATGTCTGCATTACCAGTTTTCTACCAGGCACAATTTGTTAATGCTGAAAATTTTGCATTTCAGCCCTTTGGCAGCTCGGCTGGCCTTAGTCCCTGTAGGATGAGGGTCGCTGTTCCCAAGAGGGCTAAGCACTAACCAAACCACGGTTTGTGCAGAGGGACCTTCAGGAACTTTACCACCACCCTGGTCAGCTTTGCTGTGTTGAACTCACTTCATCCAAAACAAGGGGGGAAAAAAAGATTTACCAGCAGGCAAATCTCAAAACAACATCAGCACTTCTAAAAAGGGATTAAAATAAAAGCACACTGAGTCCACGGACAACCTTTGTTTAAAAGTCACGTGAGAGGCAATAAGTTTCTACACACTGACTCCCTACAAACGTAAGCAAGGGAAAGTTATCAGCTCTGGGCTTCCAAAATATTTACTCAACTGTCCTGGTTTGACATCAATCTAACATTATTCTGAGTAATCTCGAACAGACCTTTCCAAAGTCCCATCCTGTCGTTTTTATGGCATACCCCTGACCCAAACTCAAATGCAGAGCCCCCATTCTCAAGGGCATTTCCAAGCACTTTACTACCATAGAAGGAAATACTGTCCTTGCAAGGTAGGAACAGCACTATGGAAACCCACCCTATGGGGAGTGGATGCTGAAGGTGTGCAGCCTCCACTATGCAACATCCAAGCATCAGATCTGCATCAAACTGAAACTGTGAGAGTAATTAAGACACCTAGATGAATGGCTTAAGCTGAGCAGGGGCCAAGAAGCCGACAGAAGACCCCCTTGTGGAGAAGGCTGGGGTGTTTTAGTGGCTGCAATTGATCTCAAACTTGGGTTTAGCTCTCATCTGGCCAAAAGCCACAGCCTGGGAAGCACGTCTGGTGGAGGATGTCAGTACACTCTGCATGTTTTCTCACAAAGGCTTGGGATACCAGTTCATATTTTTAGTACTATTTTCATTTCTTCATGTAATGAGTTCAGTGTTTCAGGCAGCCCTGGAGGAGCAGGAAGGACATGCCCCATAATAAGACTAATTAATTCATGTGGAATTTCTAGCCATTATTGTGAAAGTGGCCAAATTCCTCACTCCTGAAAAGCTGCCAGAACGGCCATTAATCTGGCTGTGGTCACAAGCAGGATTCCTGTGGCCTCCTGCAACACCCGACCGGCTCCCAGGACAGAGACTGCAGAAACCAAAGTGGATATTGTTATTTCCTCACACCGACTCCCACAGCCCGAGTTTTACTAAACAAGACAGTCGCCTCAGAGGGCTCCATGCCAAATTCCTCTCAGTGCCCCCAGAACAAGCATGCCCCAGCCATATGCACTAAGGTCTGGACCTCCAAAATCAGCCTGAATCAGGCATTTTAGCATTATTCCAAGCTCTGCAGACCAACTGTTTTCACCTGCCCAGCCTTGGCGATGCTCTCAGTGACAAGTGCTCTCTGAATTTGTCCAGATTTGTCCTGGAGATGTCAGAAGTTGTATTCCCACCACCCAGCTGGGTGTGCTAGGAAGCTGAGCTTTTCGGGTCCCATTTGCAGGCAGTGGGAAGCTGGGCTCCTCCACAGAGAAATTCCAGGCAAGAATCTCATCGACCGAAATCCCTCAATAATGCACAAGAATTAATGGAATCTTTCTCTCTGCCTGCAAGCTGGGGGTGACAGGGTTTGTGGGGCCTGGCAGGGGGAAAAAAAGCATGGAATAAACTTATTTTAGTGACTAAAATCAACAACAACAAAATTACTCAGAATACCCACAGGGAGCCAACCTATTGTGTAAGGAGTCACCGTTTTGCTACAGTCTCATTTTTCTCCCCCAGTTCTGGACTGCTTTTCAAATTCAGTGATGGGCTAGAAAGCTACCTGCAAAATAGTACTTCCAGTGCTGTTCCACCATCCAGTCCCAAGAATGGCCTTACTTCCTGAACACCACTAGAAATCCAGACCTTCTGCCCCAAATGTCCTGTGCAATGGACCACCTGTAACAACCTAGATTTCTAACAGTCGAAACAAAATCCTCCAAAAACACACTTCTGCACAACTCATGGAGGCAGCACCGCTCACCGTGGCCAAAGGAAAAGATCCCCTGCCGTGACTACCCACTGCTTTAGGCCTCCTCATCCCAGTTTCCACCATGGCAGATGGTTTACCTGTCCATTCACACCACAGTCAGATCAAGATGGTGCTGCAGGGATTTTCGTGCCCTTACATCAATCCAGTTCATGCGATGTCCAGAAGAGTGGAGAGTGCCCTCTACACACTAGGGATCATATCAAACCCATGGACCTTGGTTAGTGGTGGGTACTGTGCTAGAAAAATAATGTCTATTGGAGCCCAGCAGTGCAGATAGGGAGAAGGTTCCACCACAGGAACATTGTCCTCGACCAGTTAGACTAAGATTTTGGGATGGCGACTGGAGCAGTTCTTCCAACCTTCAGAAAGTAGTGGTAAGACTCATTATAGCATTATCACTCAGCATTTTCCTTAACTTGGTTCAGCTGCAAACCTAGAAGAGCAAACCAGCTACCGTGGAGGGTGGATTGCAGCACCCCTGAGAATTGTCCCCAAAAAGCAAGACAATTCACTAGTGTAACTGGAATTTTTCTTTAGCAAAGACACTGCAGGTTGAGCAAAGAGGACCAGAAAGAACAGAAAACAGCCACGGAAAGCCCTGAGGTTGCTGGGTTAGCCTCACTGCAAACAGAAACACCATGGTGGCCAACAACCCTGACCCTAGAATCCCCACACTGAACTGTTATGGTGGCCAGGACCCAGAGGACACAAACCAGGCACCTTGGGGAGTCCTCAATCCAAGCAATGCAGATTGCAGAGCTCCAGCACCATCCTCAGGTTCCAATGGTGCAGGAGGCTGAAGCCCCAGTGTCAGCCACCCCTCCTGCTCTTCTTTCTCATGCCTCTTCGCTAAATCTGAGTTCCTCTCTCCATTTCTGCTTGCCTTCGAAGTGCCAGATGAAACAGCACCAGACAGAGGCAAGCCACTTGCCCGCTGAAAGCCACAGGAGACAAGCGTTTCCACATGGGCCATGTGGGAGGGTTGCCATCACACCCATCGCAAAACCTGCATCTCCTCTGCAGGAGCCTCCTCACAGCCCAACGGCGCACCAAGTGCCACAGAAAAAAGCTCCTGGATTCAAACAGAAAATTACCCCAAATCAACTTTCCAGATGCAAAGAACTTCAGATTCCAGCCAGTTTCACTGCTTTTGTTCTTCTGCCTTCACTGGGACTGCTCAGGATCTGTCCTGCTCCCCTTGAGAGCAAAATTTGGGACTTGTAAAACATAGGGCACTCCCTACAGGAGATAGGCCACACTGGGGGACACACACCTGATCTTTAGCGGTACCAAAAATGTCTTAGAGGACACTCAAAAGCACAAAAACACCTTTAACTACTCACTGCACCTACCACTGCCCCCTGACTGAACAGCAAGTACTCTTAGGACAAGGACATTAGGTGTTCACCCTTTTCTAGTTTTAAAACAGCAAGAGGAAAACATGGGAAGGTCAGCATACAACCTCCTCACCTAGCCAAGAGAAGCCCATTACCATGGATTGGATCTTCTACAACTAGCCAGAAGAGCTGAGAACAGACTGTCCTATCTGAAGTCTGAAAAACAAGATCTTAGAGGGAATTCTTGCTGTGGAGTCGAGCAGAAATACTGCGCAAGGCTTCATGAATTTTCCTAACATTATATGACTACAGGAGTCTCCCACTGACAACACTATGCAAGTGACTCCAACAGCATGTCATTGTTGTACGTATCCTGCATCAGCTGGCCACATGGACAAGCTCTGGGGAGGCACAAAAACTCCTCTCTCACCTCATCTCCAGTCAGCAAGGTGTTGGAGACAATATTAATTTCAAGGGCAGAGCATTAGAAACCCCCTCATCCCACCTGAGCTGTTTTATCTGCAGAAAACTGTAAGGAAAAGCAGGGATTTCAACACGGTCCAATTCCCACCAGCGCTTTGTGTCACTCTCAATTACAGTCCAGAATGAAATACCAAGAAATCGTTTCTCGCGGCTGGCAGAATTAATGGGATCTTTGACTACAGAGAGCACCAAGCAGTGAACTTGTTTCCTTACCAGCCAAGAGGCACAGTGCAGCTTTCTTCAGAATAAAAGCTGCAATGTCAAAGGATAGTTTAAGGCTTATAAAAGTAACCTGATGTTTCCCAGTATTCCAGTCTGTAAGAAAGGCACGTGATTACTGACCCTTTCCTTTCTAAAACAATTTATTTCTACCATAAGTTGATGCAGCAAGAGACTTTGTCTTCCCACTGGTATCTTGCTAAATTATATGTGGGGCAAAACACTGAGCAGAAGACAATTAATAATGCAGTTAAAACAGGCTGTCAAACGCTGTGCTGCAGCAAAGCTCTGATAACTGTGCGCTAACCCCTTTCTCCTAATCCTTTGCCCAGAACCACCACCACATCATGCTTGCTTGTAATTATATGTCAACTCTCATGTTTAATGAGGTCACACCTGCCCAGTTCATGAATGAGAAACACCTTCTAGCTTGCCGGCAGTGACTGCTGGAGGTGGGCAAGGATGTTTCAGTCAGAGACTCGATCTGCTGAAGGTAGCTTGTCTTTCTGGAAATAATAAGAAGACTGAATCCGCAATCCACTTAGCTGGCCAAAAACTCATCCTACCAGAAAAGTGAAGATTCAGTTGGGTTAACTCCCCATCATGGCTTAGCCAAGATCTAGACAAGGACCAAGACCTGTATGATGGACCACGAGGATGTCCACAAGGACAGGGAGGTAATGGGGCACAACTGCCACACGATCAGCTCAGCAGGGATGAAAGGCAGCCAAGAATAAACTGCACAACCTGTAAGGACCCCCAGCAAGGACTTTTCCCTCTTTCATAGGCCACACCAGAACATGCACCATGGTTAGCCTCCAAATCCCATAGGACGCTCAGCACCAGCATGTCGTTGCACAGCACACAGCAAAGGGATACATAACACAACTCCCTCCCCAGGGCAGACATGGGGCAGTAACGGAGCTTTCTCCTCAAGGCAAATGCCATCTGGTAAAGCCCCACTCTTCCACTGAGGACAAACCTGCCTCTTCTGCAGATGCAAACGGTTAAGCAAGGACATGTTGGAAAGCCAAGCCCCGTATGTTCAATATGTGCTGCCAAAGGAGACCCTCAAAGCGGTCATACATGCACCGATTTAGGCAGCAGCTCTCCAGGGAAGAGCCAGGTGTGAAGCCAGGTGCCACAACAAGGAGCTTGCATCCCTCTGATACGGAAGGGGCCTGCTAAGCAGCCACTGGATTGAAGCTACCTGAATCACCCTGATTCAATGAAAGAAACCAGGAATTCACACACCTGGAAATTCAGTACACCACCAAGCTCATCCTTCCTTCTCGAACAGACATGCTTTAAAAGAATCTTTTCATTTTACCTCAGCCTTCCTCTTACTCTGTCTGCCTAAAGCAAAAGACCTTTGCTGAAGGAGTCACAGCCCCAGCAGGGAAAGCAGCTGTGACCATGCTCGGAAAGCCGGAATCCAAGCAGAAACACAAAAAAAATCCACCAGTGAAAATACTGTTCTTCCCAGGTCCCTACTGCTGAATATGTGACCAGGAAAAACAGGTACAGCAATATTGCTGGCCACTGGGATAGAACCCTGTCTTCACAAATACAGCTGACTTTGTGGGTAACACAACAGCCACTCATCAGGCAGATAAATTAGCCCCAGCTAATATTGCAGCCAGGTCTACTACGGAGCCATACACAAACACACCTCTCACATTCCAGTTTTCACTGTTTTGCCTCCTGAATTGTTTATCTCAGCTCAATTCCTGGATGTGGATAAAACAAACGACATGGACTTTCTCACAGACGGGGCTTCTTGCTGTTCCCTTGACAAATACCATGCTCAGCGAGTATGAGCCTGAAACACGGAGGAAAGGAAACAACTGCAACGGGCAAGAAGGAAACAGATCATTTGCCAAGGGACAGCATGAAAACACATTTCTACTTTGGGCCAGAGCCTTGAAATCTTCCCAGGCTTCTCCTTCCCTCCAAACCACCATTTTCACACCATCATCCCTCCCTAGAGCAAACTCAAGTGGGACTGGAGCAGGGGGTAGCATTATCTTCAAGAAGCCACTCCACAAGGTGCTATTTATTGTCTTAATACTTAAAAGTGACAGCCAGCCCAGGGCCTGACCAGGTTAGCACTTAACCAGACACAGCTGCCGCAGAGGAGCTTGGAGACCTGGTCCACCTACTGGCAAAACCCCAGAGGCAGCAAGAAGAGATGAGCTGTGTAGGGTTTTTTTCATTCACATATCACCCTTAGAGCTGTTAGTAATTGCATTTCACATTTAATAATTTCTTCTACGGCAAAAAGCTCTGCAGACATTTGCTTCAGCCTGGGCAGAGCTGCTGTAGAGGCTGTGGACATATTAACACGCTGCTGTGGATCTGGTTCTTGTGGTTGGCTTCTCTGGTGTCTAATAATGTCCAAACTTGCATAAGCGAGGCTGAACACCTGGTTGCAGCACTCACAACTAATCTCTCTCTTGCTCATGTGCTTCTGCCTCAAGAAGCATCTAACATGGGACAAGGGGGACACTCGTACCCTGGCTCTCCTCTAGCCCTCGCCCCCACTTTTTAGCAACAGAGTGCCTTAGGGCCTCCACTGCTGTGCTAGATCTGGCCAACTTGACTGACGGGGTCAGAAGTTGTGGGGGTGGAAAGACAGATACACACATGCACATGTGGATCATGATGGACGCTTCATTTCCTTATAAAAGCAGGAGAACAGCAGAGGTCTTCCTGGCAATTCAGTGGATGTAAAAAAATGCACTCATAGCATTACTGGCATGGTTTTCAAGTTGCTGTTAAAATTCCACTTACATTATGCTACCTCCAGCCTCAGACTCTTCAGTGTTTTGCAGCAGTACATTAAACTGTCTTTTAGCAGCTGCCTGCCAAGGGGAAATGAAGGTTTTGACATTTGACCCATAAGGAAGGATGTGTGGCATTTGGGGCTACCCAAATAAGGATTTTAGTTGGATGCTAAAAAGGAGCTGTGTTGTTAACAGTTAACTATTTTGACGCTGGTTTTATATCATGGGAGTTCAAAGCGGAATCCCTGACCAGGTGAATGGGGCAACCCCAGCCCTGCAAGTTCAAGTTTGCCCGAGGCTGCATTCTTTGCACAGCTCTCTTTCCATTTGGAAATGTTACTTTGCACTGGCATTGACTGAAAAAACCCCACATTTGCTTTAATAAGGAAGTGAAATTCCAAAGCAGGACTCAATAGCCAGCAGTGGGTTCTGATGCAGATCCCAGTGAATTAATACGAATATCCCAACAACAAAATAAAACAATACTACAAACCCAACTGAACTGCACTGGCATAGGGAAAAAAAAATAATCCCTTAACTAGTCAGCTCTGAAGAGTGGGTCAAGAGCCCTTTTTTCAGAGTGGAAAAAGTTTTATTCCTAGGACCTTGTCTCCATAAGGAGAAAACAGATGTTCTTCAGCTACTCTCATAACTCAGGCAAGACAATTTAGGGCACTTGCTGACATCACCAAGATCAGCCCTCCTCCGTCTCCCAGCACAAGTTCCCACCGCAGAGCAGCTCTGGCACCCTGCTGCACCTTGAGCCAGTTCAGGTCAGTGATCTGACAGAACGCCATTGACTTGTTTCCTGGGGCTGGCTTTCTGCAGGATTAGCTCCTGAATCAGCCTCCTCTGACACACAAGGTGAGAGCTAAACCTGGCAGAAGGAAGGGAGAGGGACATTGCAGCTGAGAGCTGGACAAGACCACGCAAGCCCCTGACGCCAGTTCACGATGGCCAAAGCTGAAGGCAGCATCCCCACCCTCCAGCTGAGACTGGAAAGGTTGAGAGACCCCAATGCTACCTGAAATGCCTCTCAAAGCACATTGTGTCTCCAGGACCCATTTGGTCCTGGGCTGCCCTGGCCCTGTTTGGAGAGAAGATGGCTACAGGACTGGGACACAATCTGCCAGGGCACAAACTGTTAACATGACGTACAGACAGTCCTCCCTCTGCTCCCTGTGCCCTGGCAGATTTCAGGCACATTGCTTAGTCCATCTGCAAAACAACATGCCGATCTCGCTGAGGTGCTGAAAGAATAAACACACTCAAGACTGGCATGAGCCCTCCGCGAGCTTCACGCGCCCAATAACAACCCTCTGTCCCCAGCTCAGGCGGTTCCAGTCAGCAAGAGGCAAAGTCTGTTACATGGTGACCTGAAATAAACTGTAAAACAGTGTGGTCCGGTGGCATCAAAACTATTTCAGAGGCGGTGATTCCTGGACATGCTGAGCCCCTGTCTCGCTCCCACCATCGGTGGGAGTTCACACACTCACCTTCCTGGGGGTGGATGGGGTGGGTGCGGTGGGATTTGAAGCTCTCAGCCTGATTTCCACAGACTTCTGCTATTTAGTTCCAACATTCCCAACATCTTCAAAATACCCAAAGCCTCTTGTGCAATGAGCAACATCCTCTGCTTCCTAGCTACATGGTGGTTTATGTTACTTTCCGCCTACAACCATTTCAGGATTGGCTTTACAGCCTAAGTGGAAGACTAAACAATGCTGGAGCCACAGAAGGAGAATTTGCAGAGTTTTATTCCTTGTTTCATTTGGGCAATCGTTCTGCCTCTCATCAGGGACAAAAAAACTTGCCAACCTCTTAATTTAGGAATAGCACAAGCTCTGCATTCCAGCCCTGAATCAGCCAAAGGAGTCTTTTCAAGCTGGAAAGGGGAAAAAGGGCAAATACCTTTAAGCACATTTGAAAAAAAAAAAAAAAAAAAGCCTCAACACCTGCCTTTTGCAGGCAAAAACCTGCTCTCCGGGCACTCTTGAAACTAACTTGACATCAGCATTTGAAAGGGAATTCCACTCCCCCCTCTTCGGGTGCCAGACTGCTTTCCCTGTCACCGCTTTAAACTGAAAGCACACTCTCCCTCGTGTATGTTTTTGGTACATGTTTTGCAGCCCCACTGCAGAGGGAAGCGACTATATGAGTCTGAGCAGAAGAGTATCATGTGAAGCAGGCAGATTTGGGTCTTGTTTTTGTTGTGGTTTTGGGTTTGGGGGGTTTGTTTTTTTCTAACAGCTACAACAACCTGTTAAAAGTTTTGTAATCTGAAGAGAGCAATCCCTTTTCTGGGTGTCCAAGCTCCTCTGCCAAGACATGCTCGACTGTGAATATTCCAACTGCATGTTTCACATCACACTGGCTAAAGATGTGCCAGTATTTTTATTATTCACCCCCTATGGACATCACAGAGCACCACATACATTAAAGTGTTTTTAAACTGTGCTATTTACGTGCGTGTGTATTATACACAGAGACAGTCAAATAAATCACACCCATTCTAAAGGAACCATAATAAAATCAAGCAAAATACCCAGTGAAGTAACATAAAAATTCTGAAATAAAGTCATTAAAAGAAAAAAAAAATAGGCAGCATTAACTCAGAAAATTACCTCTTAACCCATCAATCACTGCAATGCTTTCTTCCTCCCTTTCTTGAAAAAGCATAAGTCTGGAAGTCAGCCCCAGATTCTTTAAATCTCAATGCCCTTGGTTTCTTCTGGAGAGCGTAAAATTCACTCCCTTGATACTCATATTCTGCAGTCAAGCAAGATTTCATATCAATGTGTTCTCCAGACCCCTGCTCTCTACAGCCCTTCGCAGCTGGGCAAAGGAGGGGGGACAAGAGAGGGAAGAGGAGCGGGGACAGAAATGGGGACCACAGCAGTCACAGCTTGGGCACACAGAAACAGCACCTTGCAACATGCTAAAGTTTTCTCTGCTGCTATTTTTTCTTCATTCCCCTCCCTCTCTCTCTGCCCCCTCGAGAGGAGCAGCATGCGCAGGTCCCCGGCTGTGCTCCCATCCTTCAAGGAGTGAATCCGAGAGGGATGGCTCAGGTCAGGGCACTTTTTAATAAAGCCTCAACAAGAGGGAAGGGAAGGAATTCGAAGTCGTGCTGCTGAACTAGTTATGCCAACAGGGTCAGAGCGCTGGTCTTAGCCAGGGGAGAAAAACCAGCAAAGAGGTAGAAGTCAAGGAGGGGTGATTTCAAAGGAAGAAGTACTGGTTTCTACTCTCAGACCCAGTTCGGCAATTTTCAACATTCTACAGAGAGGGAAAGAGCTTGCAGCTGATCGCAAGGGAGAAGAGGCGTTAATAAAACCAAGCTCTGCTGTATCGGCATTCCCAGGAGTGCTCCCTCCCACAGCAATTGCAGCAACAGGTCAACAGCCTGTCGGCATCCCAGCCCTGAGGGCTGCGCCCTCAGGGGATGCTCCTCTTCCCCCTGGCACCCAGTGCCTGGACCAGGGGGACCACAGAGGGCCAGGATACCCATGGTAGCAGCTACCCCTGCTCCAAGGTGGGCTCTGCTGGGACAGTGGCTGTAGGGAATGGAGTGTGCACACAGCAGAGCCCCTACAGCCCACCATCCCCCTCCTTCCCACCAGGCAGCATATGGTCCTCCCACACAGCTTCTCCTCATACCTTTGGGGTATCCATCACTCTCCAGGGTGCTTTTACTCCCCCATCAAACCCAAATCTGTACTTCCACCTCCCTCTGCTCCCCAGAGAACTCCCCCTTAGCTGCATCTCCCCATACTTCACCCATGAGTTTGCTTCTCTAGAAGACACCAACATCCACCCTGCTCCCCAAGGCTGTCCCCACATTCAGCTGTCCCCTCATTACACACCGACACTAGGATTCTTGCTCTGTGCTACGGAAACCTGGCTCTCTAACCCCCGGGGTAGCTGCACCCCTAAATACACCTTTTTTTCCCACACCTCCAGGGATGAACTCACTCCTTCCCCACCTCCAGCGCCCTTCTCATTCCTGTCTGCTTTGTCCCCCCCTGAACTGACTCCCTCCTTTCCCGCAGGGACTCCCCGTCCCTGCCCTCCGGAGCGGTCCCTCTGCCCCGGGAGCATCCCCTCTGGGCCACGCCTATGGATCCCTTTGTCGAGCCGCTGCCTCACCGCTATCCCCTAGCCCCGTCGGTGCGTGCTTCCCGGTGTGCGGTACCCCACGCCCGATGCACAGGGCAAAACGCACGGTCTCCAGTGCTCGGTCCCCGGTGCGCAGGGCACGATGTAAGGTCCCCAGGACTCGGTCGCCGGTGCGCGGTACCCCAACGCCGCTGCACGGTCCCCACTGCTCGGTCTCCGGTGCCCCGCGCCCGGTGCGCGGGGCGTAATTCACGGTCTCCGGTGCTCCATCCCCGCTGCGCAGGGGACAGTGCACTGTCCCCGGTGCTCGGTCCGGTCCCCGGTGCGCAGGGAACAGTGCACGGTCCCCAGCGCTCAGGGAGCAGTGCACGGTCCCCAATGCTCGGTCCCCGGTGCGCAGTGCTCGGTCCCCGGTGCGCAGGGGACAGTGCATGGTCCCCAGTGCTCAGGGGGCAGTGCACGGTCCCCAATGCTCGGTCCCCGGTGCGCAGTGCTCGGTCCCCGGTGCGCAGGGGACAGTGCATGGTCCCCAGTGCTCAGGGGGCAGTGCACGGTCCCCAATGCTCGGTCCCCGGTGCGCAGGGCACAGCGCACGGTCCCCAGGGCTCGGTTCCCGATGCGCAGGGGAAAGTGCTCGGTCCCCAGTGCACAGGGGTCACCGGACGGTCCCCGGTGCGCAGTGCACGGCCCCCAGTGCTCGGTCCCGGGCGCACAGTGCATGGTCCCCAGTGCTCAGTCCCCAGTGCTCGCTGCCCGGTGCCCAGCTCCCGGTGCCCCGTCCCCAGCACCGGGTCGCGGGCGCCCCGTCCCGTTGCGCGGTGCCCGGTGCCTGTCGCTCCGCACCGGGCACTGTGTGCGCGGTTCCCCGCGGTGCCCGATGCCTGTCGCTCCGCACCGGGCGCTGTGTGCGCGGTTCCCCGCGGTGCCCGGTACCTGTCGCTCCGCACCGGGCGCTGTGTGCGCGGTCCCCCGCGGCGGCCGGTGCCGGCTGCGCGGTGCCGGGCGCT
>VXBW01005695.1:2015944-2055221 GCA_013400375.1 Thinocorus orbignyianus | reverse complement strand
GGTGGGGTCCCAAAGGAGAGAGGGGGGTCCGACCCACACGGGGAGAGGGTTTGTGGTGATTGGGGTCAGGGTCTCCGCCACCGGGGGTGGGCGTCTGGTCCAAGCCGGGATGGGGGTCTGGCCCACGAGGAGGTCGGAAGATGCCCCAACTGGGGCCAAACGCGGAGGGAATTGAAACCTTCCCCACGGAGACACCAAGTACAGAGAGGGATGGAGATACTACCCCACACAAGTGTTGGGGTCCTGACCCACTGGGGGTCGGAGGATGTCCCGCTGGGCAGAGTGGATCCAAACCCGGGGGGAATTGAGACCTTCCCCACAGAGACACCAAGTACAGGGGGGGATGGAGACCCCGCATGAGGGGTGGTCCTAACCCACTGGCAGAGCCAGTGCTGGGGGCAAACTGGGTAATCTCCACAGTGAGGGCCAAGACAGGGCTGGGGGGCAGGCAGGCACCCACCCTCACCCTGCTGCCCCAGAGGATCCAGGGCAGGCACCAGCGTCACACTACGGAGATGGATGGGAGTTCAAAATCCAAGTTCAGGGGCAGTTAGGCTATCCAGGCCCCCCACCAAACACTGGGCCTGGAAGCCTCCATGGAAACAGGACCCCAAGGTCAGGAGAGCTCTCGGAGAACACAGTGCTCCACACCCAGAGGGCTGCCCCCATCTCCAGCCTGGCTCCCCAGTGAGGAGCATTTACACCCCCGGACCAAAGCTGCCCACAGCGAGCTCAGTCCTGAGGGGATGCCCAAAAGCCAGGGTACAACCTGGGGTGCAGAGGCAGAGCTCTCCAGGCTGTGGGGTTTTGTAGGGAAACCCCAATTTCATACCTTGTCGCACTCCTTTCCGTACTGTCCCTTCTTTCCCTACTCTCCCTTTGCTGTCACAGGCTACCCAGAGGATATTAAGTGTAGGAGATACTACATAGAGGTGAGTGGGTTTTTTGGTGTTTGGTGTTTTTGTTTTTTTTTTTTTGTTTGTTTTGTTTTGTTTTGTTAGGAAAATAGAATAACAACAAATCCAAGGGAATGCAAGTGAGCTAATGAAGCTGGAAAACTTTGTTAATATCGTTGTGGGGTAACATGGTTAAAGCCAGGCACTGAGGTAATCAGAGTTCCCTCAGCTGTGGGACTGTCAGCTTTGAGGCACTCAATGTTTGCTGCTGCAGTTTTTTATTCTGTTTGTTTGGGGGTTTTGAAATTAAGAAAAATGAAAAATGCTGCTGTTGATGACTCGCGCGGCACAACTTTCGTCATGGGATTACTCATGGCCCCGGAGTTATACAACAACATGTGTGTTTGTGGGATCAATGAGTGCAGGGTGGGACGATTGTCTGCAGCATCAGTTCGCTCCCTGTGATACATCCTATGACCAAGCACATGGTCTCATCTCAGTTCCTGGGTCTTCCCTTCCCAAGCAATAACTCAGGTTTTACAAGAGTTCAGTGAAACATGGTGTCTTTCTTAAGCTCAACATGAGCCGGCAGTGCGCGCTGGCAGCCCAGAAGGCCAACCCCATCCTGGGATGCATCAAAAGAAGAGTGACCAGCAGGTCACAGGAGGTGATTCTCTCCCTCTGCACTTGTGAGACACCACCTGGAGTACTGTGTCCACCTCTGGAGTCCTCAACATAGAAAGGACATCGAATTGTTGGAACGGGTCCAGTGCAGGGCCACAAAGATGATCAGAGGGCTGGAGCACCTCTCCTATGAGGACAGGCTGAGAGAGCTGGGACTGTTCAGCCTGGAGAAGAGAAGGCTCCAGGGAGACCTTCTAGCAGCCTTCCAGTATCTGAAGGGAGCTACAGGAGAGCTGGAGAGGGACTCTTTGTCAGGAAGTACAGTAATAGGACAAGGGGTAATGGTTTTAAATTGGAAGAGAGGAGATTCAGATTAGATACCAGAAATTACTTCCTGTGAGGTCGGTGAGGCACTGGAACAGGTTGTCCAAAGAAGTTGTGGATGCGCCATCCCTGGAAACGTTTTAAGGCCAGGCTGGATGGGGTTTTGAGCAACCTGCTGTAGTGAGAGGTGTCCCTGCTCATGGCAGGGAGGTTGGAACTCAATGATCTTTAGGATCCCTTCCTACTCTAACCATTCTATGATTCTGTGATACTCTGGCTGCCCATCACACTGCAGATACCTCATGGTAGAAGAGTTACCCATTTGCTTTACTTCATAAAACATACCATTGCTTATTTGCACCTTGCTCAGGATGGGTGGTGGTTTTTAACTATCCCTGTTCCACTTCTGAATCCAGTTAGTTTTGGAGTCCCTGTGGCAGCAGCACTCATTGCTCTGAGTGTAGGGAACTCTGAAACTCCAACCCAGCAAAAATGTTCCCCTGAAATTAGGAGCAAATAACAAAGATATTTTTATTCAACTTCAAATTAAAAAATCCTCTTTTGCCTTACAGAACCTGAATTTTTGCCTGACTCAGAGAAATCAGAAATCTCTTCAAGACGACAAAAAAAAAAAAATGTTGAAATATATATACATAAAAAAGCCCAGCACAGACGTTGCATTCATTACTCCCACAAATTGCAAAGTGGGAAAATGGGATGCACAGCCCTGCATACAGACAGCCCCTCAAAATCCTCCCTTTAAAACAGATTTGCCAGCAGATGTTCAATAGAAAATGGAGTGAATTATTTTCACCGCTCTCTCACGACTTCTCAGGGATGGGGGGAAGGAGACTCTTGGTACCTTTTTTATGATCTGCCATTGACTTCACTAATGACTCACATTTGGTTCCAATGAGATATTTTCATATGACTAATGAATCTATATTTGGAGGCGTAAGAGGGTTTGGCTAATTATCTGTTGCAGTCAGTTAAATATTCCAACTATTCAAAGTAGGTTTTCTTCCAGTGGCAAATGTTATGCCCCCGTGGTCTGTCTTCTGGTGCTTTAAAAGCAGCCCAGCACTTTGACTCGCACCAAGTTGACATCTGGGTTTCTGTGTGTGTAAGCACGAGAGATGGCCTGAACTTAATTATACAGTGAACCAATCCTGCATTTTTTAGGTGGCCAATAGGTCATTCCCCAAGGGACGATTTAAACCCTATTTTTCAACACACACTTGATGCTTGCGGCAGCCCGTTTTGCTGGGGGCATTTACTGGAGTGCCATTAATAACTCCTGGCAGGGGCAAATTCCTTATGAGCACCGTTGTGTAGGCTGCTTGTGCACAAATCATTTTTCCACAGGGAGGGCTCGAAATCTGGTGAGAGAAAGGAAAGGAGAGAGGAGGGGGAGGGAAGAGGCTGCATCGGCTCAGCTGCCTGAATTGCAGCAGGACATTAAACGTAATGATCCTGGAGGGAAAGAAACCGTACGCAGCTCAGATGTGGGAACGAGCCAGGATTTCCTGTTCATATGCCTCTTTAGTAGGTGCTCAGGCTGTTCTCCTCCTTTTATCGCCCTCATTTTCTTTGTCCACCACCAAAGCAATAAGGCTGGTGCAGATACAATGGGTCAGATGTTCCCTCTGCCCCGGCTGCTGCAGCCCTTGGCCAGGAGACCCCTCTGTGCTGCTCTCCAACTCCAGCAGAACAATAAAGAAGATTTTACANACAGCTTGAGTGCCCATGGCCAGCTATAATTTCTCCAGTGGGTCTTTGCTGACAGTTTTAGGATTAACAAGTGAGCTCTGTTCCCAGGCATTTACCCTTCTGGATAAGCTGGCCTGTTTGTTCTCAAAGGTTTATTTTACCCTACAAAATATGGCATTGCCAAACAGATGTAGGCTTGTTCCTAGAAAGGCGAGTTATAGCTGAAGCTGCATCTCACAGAGGCTTTAGCCCTTGGAATTGTTTGGAAATGCTACAGTATTCCTCCGACCCTTTTCAGGGCAGTTTTTTCCCACAGACGTGCTGGTCGATTCTTTTATGGCTCTGTCCTTTGTCAAGGATGAATTAGGAAAAATAAACTCGCAAACAAAAAGTGGAGGCCTAGCACAGAGATCCTCTTGCTCCCAATGATTAAGAAGTATTTTACAGCTGCGGGTGAGGGGGGGAAGAAAACAATGCGTCCTCCTGCATTTTTCTTTCCTTCATTTTTAGCTCGGTGGGTGCTGGGGAGGAGCGGGGGGAGAGAGAAAGGAGGGCAGAGAAAAGAAGAATAAAACAGTCTTATTATTTCTAAAGGCCTCCTTTTCAAGGACTGACACAGAGCACTTTACAGCAAGTGCTGCAGAAAGCCTCCCATGTCCCAGCACTGGCAGGGTGAGGTGATGAGGAAGAGGAAGGTTGCGAGGATGAGTGCTGGGCCTGGTGTGAGAATTTGGTGGCCAGCATCTCGCTTCCTCGCTGGAATCATGAGTAAAGTTTTTGCCAAGGGGCTGAGACCTGGAGATGGCCACTGTCTCACAGTGAAATGCATCAGGGCAGGACAGCAAGGGGTCTGCTTTCTCTCCCTCTCATCCTCATCCCTCTGTGGGCAGGGGCACATGCCCAAGGTCAGGGTGAATTGGTAGTGGGGGCAGAAGGAGGTCTGCCTTGATTCCTGTCCTCTGCAGAGAGGACTCCACCTCAAAAGGAACAAAACAGCCCTAAAATTAAATTGTGGCGATGCCAAGTCCCTCCATGAGACATGCATTCATTCGTGGTTTGAGGTGATGCCCTGGCCTTGCCAGGCAGCAGGGTTTTCACCTCTGCAGCAGATCAAGCCCCAAGCACGTTGCCAGAGCTTTGGGGGTTGGATTCCCCACCTGCACACTCTTGGAGGGAAATCCCACCTCATCCACAAACCCAGCTCTTCTTCCCTATGCTGACATTCGGGAAATGGTTCCCTGTGCCTATATGCTTCCTAGGACCGTAGGTCCCCTACATTCCAGACCCACATTGCCTCACTCCCCGGCCACGGGAGCAGGGAGGATGAAACTTAACCTGCCTCCAGACACCCAGTTCAGCAGCTTCACCCACCGAACCAGGGTGGTGTGGGTGAGCTGAGCAGGGCACTGCAGGGAGGAGGGAGGCACCACGGGACCCATTTGAGCCAGCCTGCCCCACAGTGGTAGTTACTGCCCAAGATCACATTGGAAATGCCAAACTTTCAAAGAAATAAAAGAATGGCTCAGAAATAAGCTGTTTTTTTTTTTTTTTCTGTTGACACTATGCCAGCATCACCTCTTCTTCCTCATCAGGGTTAAGGTGCCCAGAGGTTTGCTGCAAGCCTTACCTGGTGCTGCCAGGGCACGCACGAAGGAGTAGTTTCAAGTGGTGGGAGACAAAATTTTGCCCACTGTGGGGCTCAGCCAGCAGAACGTGTTGAACATAGAAGTGGGAATGGTTCCCATCTGAAATAAAGCTCATGTTTCCTCACATGGAGGAATGAGTCGTTGATGAGCACACAGCAGGGACAGAGCTGCACCCCCTGCATTGTTGCGCACTCTCCCCAGTACACCCTCTGCCTGTCCTTGCCCACCAGCTTTTGCTCCTGATGGTGACTCACTTTTGTTTGTCCTGCAGTTATACCCCAGTTTCTTGTCCTTCCCCCTCATCAAAACTCGTCCAGCACATTTCATGCTCCCCTCAACACTTCCCCTCCAGAGCCTGGTTTACTCAGGTGTGAGGAACATGGGCAGCCCACAAGGTCCCACAGCTGTGATCCTCTCCCTTAGCTCTGCTGCATATTTCTGTGGGTCATGCTCAGAGGTAGGTCTGAACCTACCCAGCCCCCCTCTCCACCATCAAATTGCTTTCCCCAGGTGCATGAGCCTGGCCAGAGTTCAGATGTCAGCAGAAGGGTCAATTTTAGGCCACTTTCTTTACATTCACCCTATCTGAGATGTTTTTAAAGCAGCCCTAAATGCATTATCTATGAGCCTGATGCAGTAATTACAACTGCTTTGGAGTGGTCCAGGCTAGTTTGTTTAGGTTTCCCCAGTACTGATTAGAGATTAGCAGAGCTAAAACCACCCATTAGCTGGAAGGCACACAGCAGTGGTGGTTTTCAGGCTCAGGAGCCAGGTGCTTCATGCCTGCCCATCTCCCAGGGAGGGAGACAGGGTGCCACAAGTGTGTCTGGTCTGCAGTTGCATGTAGATGCCATCCATAGCAGAGGCTTGTGGATATGGACACCCTGGTAGTCAAACCTTTTATTCATACCTAGCCATCCCTCAAATATGCTTTCATTAGTCTCAGGTGTACAAAGCAATTTGAAATCAAACAGTTGACTGGGAGGAGGTGATAGAAAAAGGCTTAAATCTTGACCTAGCCTAATAAGGCATGGTGACTTGGCTTACAGGGGTGATAAGAGCAGAGAGGATTTGTGTGGAGATTGTCCTTGACTTCAGCAGGTGCCAGTCCTCTTGTTGGAAGAGGACTGGGTGAAGATGAAAAAGGTGTAGCTGAGGGGGGGGAACAAAGAGTCTTCAGTTCAGTCCAAGATATCAGTGCATTTTTGAGGAGAAATTCCTACTCTAAACAAATCTCTGTATGAAGTGGGCCTTGGGCAGCTAAAGGACCTGGTATGACCCACAGCTTCCGTGTTACAGATTCCCAGCTGCAGTCCTCAGGAAATCAGCAGAAGGTGACCTCTGCAAAGACCCAAAACCTTCAGCACTTTTTCAGACATTGCCAAGTCTCAGCCCTAGCGTATAGGGAATGGGGGTTAATGCTCTCTGGGTTTGGTGGCTAACAAGCCCTAGCTTCTTACCTGTGGAGCTGCTCCTCTGGCCTCAGAAACCTTCTGTCTCCAGGCCATTCAGCCCTGATTTCCCTTCAGTGGTAGGAGTGCTCCCACAAACTCACATACCTGGGTGTAAGAGCCACCACATTTCTTACACCTACTTAGCCTTCTGATGTGCTCCTTGGTTTCCATGGGGATTTAGATCCCCAGATAAGAGTTAGATTTAAAATTCCTTTGTTTCAGCAAATCCAGGTGCTGGAGGGTCCGGTCCTTGGAGAGGGCTGGAACAGCCTCGCAGCCCCATGACACAGTGGGATTAGGAAACGGGCAGGGTCCCCCTGACAAATATGAGAACCAAAAGATCCCTTTGACATTTAAATTGACAGGCTTTCCCTTCAGTGTCTGGTACCCCTTGAGCAGGGCAGCAGGATGAAAGCATTTCAAAGCACACGTAGATGCTTAAGAATTTTATTAGCAGCATCAGCCAACATTTCCACTTGCTTTGTATTTGCTGTTGGAAAAGTAATAACAGCTTTGGAGAACCTACTCAGGAGAGAAAACAGCTCTTTCCTAGGCACCACACTGGGATACTGCTTTGAGTAACAACATTGCATGCAGGAATGGAGTGGAAAGGGGCTGCAACCCCTGGAGGAGCAGGGATTGCTTACACGAGCCCACGGAAAGTGCTTGGATGGAACAGGATGAAGGAAAGGAAAGTGTGGTGCGACTACATATCAAGAAAAGACTCCAGCTGCTGCTCTCTAGCTGCCTGTGTCAAAGCCTCCTCAGGGAAGTAACTTTATTCGTCTCATGGGACAAATAAAACAAGTACTGGAAAAAATACAGGGAACAATCTTAGTGTTGGCTGGGGACAAGACAGATCATTCAGATCTTAGCCCAGAGCACAGAATTTTTCTAGGGCAAGAGAAGGATTTGAAGGTGCACTGATATTTATCTCTAACATCAAGGAAACCCCAGGCCTCTGCAATTTCCTGGCTGTTGAGGAACAGGAAGCTACTCCAGGAATATGGAGCACACAGGGTCATGCTGCTTTAGACCCCTTATCGGCTCCTAAAACAAGGGTTTCCCAGTCCCATTTCCCTGGTCCTGTGTCTGCAGCTCTCTTGGGTCTGACTCATTTCTGGAGATGTGGCCAATGCAGAGGGAGACAAAGCCAAGAACTGAGGGGTCAGAGCATCTTGCAGAAACAGGTCCTTACCCCACAGATCCTCTGGCCTCAGACAAGCTCTATCCCACCTCTTTCCCTGCTCAGTGGTAAAGGTAGAGACCTCTCAAAGGGAATCTTGGGGCAACACCAGCTCTGTCTTTCTGCCTCCAGACACAGCCCCTTGCCCTCCTCAGCAACAGCACAGGAAAAGGAGAGAGGAATCAGCCCTGTATAAAAGTGCCCTTTTCTGTTCACAGCTACAGATGAACATCTCAGGAGAACATCACAGCCACTCGACCGATAACGGTACTAAACCAAGAAGCTGGCAGAGAAACACAGGACCTCAATTTAGAATATTTAATCATATACTTCAAAGCACTCTACCTGTCAAGGCAGGTGTGGGAGGAGGAGATCTGGATGATCTCACTCCAAGGTAAGGTGGTGAGCCCTCCTGCAGTGATGCAGCCGTGCTGAGACAGTCAGACAGACTGGCAGGTGGGTTTCCCCTTGCAGGACACTCCCAATGGCAATGAGTCTCTGCATTTCTTCAGCATGTCTATGTGTACCAGCCTGTGAACACAAGCGGTGACATGCAGCTCACAAGCAAGACATCTTCCAGGACCTTCTGCCCAAGCATCACTGCTGCTTTCTGGCTTGCCCCTTTGGACCCTCACTGATTCCTGTTACACAGAAGGAGCTGGACTAACAAGCTCTCGCACTCCTTGCTAACTCGAACATCCTACCAAAGAAAACACCTGGCAAAAGTAACAGGGGTGGGCCACCGCTGCCCAAGGCTGCATATTCCTTCCACCTCAAGAAAAGGTCCCCTGGTGACACTGCAAACCAGTACCTCCTGGGGCTCCCCACCACAAGCAAACAGATGCCATGCAAAGCAGAGGATTGGACCAGAGACCTCCAGACCTCTCCCTTCCTGCTCCTCTCCCCCATCCCCCCTCCGCCACTTCAGAGCTGGAAAAGATTGCTTAGGGCCTTGACAAGTTCAATTTTGAATATCGCCAAGAATAGAGGTCTCACAGCCTCTCTGAGCTAAACCACTCTCCCTGTGAACTTTTTTTTTTTCCCCATCCCTGAGTCAGAACTTCCCTCACAGCAACTTGTGCCTGTTGCTTCTTGTCCTTTTGTGGCACCCCTCTGAGAAGAAACCTGCTCCATCCTCTCTGAACCCTCCCTTTAGGGAGTCAAATACAGTAATTATCTCTTGCTCTCTCTTCTCCAGGTTGAACAAACCCAGCCTGCAGCCTCTTCTCATCGCTTGCTATCACATGCTAGTTATTAACCAGACCTTTCATTAAAGATTCTAGTGTCTCACTCAGCAGTAGAGCGTGATTTTTAGGTTTATAGCTCTGTGTCTATTTCCAAGAATATGTTGCTGGCCTGATGTACAAAGCTACCTAAACCCTGAAATGAGGTAATCTCTGCTGCAAAATACAGCTTGCTAATTAGCCCTTCACAAAAACGCTATAGCTGAGGTCTCAAAGCATGAGTACCAATATAGCCCAGTGAAAGGGCAGAGAGCTTTTAGGAAGGTAACAGGAGGGATCCAGATCACGGGTTTGCCTGGACATCAGAGCTGCATAAGCCAAGCTCTATCACGTTGCTTTGAAAGCAAGTGGACATTAAAGCCGAGGACGCTCCCACTCAAATAAACTAAATTTGGATTTTAAGTGCAGCCCCACTCCGCAAAGCGGCTCCATAAAAATGTCACTCCTGTTTACTGTCTCTTGCGAACTCCAGATGAATCCCATCCCACCGAAGACATCTGTTTTCTAAAAAGCCTTCTGCAAATGCAGGTTCTCCTTCCTGACCCACCAGCCCTGAAACAAAATGTGCACACCTACCTCCCCAAACCCTGTGCTACACCCTGGCTTTTGGGATATCCACACAGCCAGAACCTGCTAATCTACTTTCTTGCTCCGTCCTGGATCCAGCCTTCTCCTCCAGCATCTGCCCAGCATCCCCAAACCAGGACACCGTCCCATGCACCAACTCTGCCCTGCTGGGCACTGCTGGTGTGGCTGCAGGGGTTGTGAGAAGCAGTCAGGAGCAAACACAGCCCCTGTCTTTGGAAATAAACCAGTTTGTCACTTTTTTACCTAGCAAAAGAGCTGTGAGCTGGAGTAAAGCCTATTTAACCTTCATTGCTGGGATTTTTCGGAGAAACCTAAGAGAACCAGGAGCACTACAGGCATTCAAAGGCAAATGAGTACATGGTTTCCTCCAGCATTTTTGACTTTCTCAGCCTGCAGCAAGTACAGCCCAATTCTGACCCTTTAAAGGAAGCAAACGCTCAACAACTAGTGCTGTTTTCATGGAGTGTCTTTTGAGACTTGAACCACACTTTAAATCACTTTGATGATGCACACACACTAGTTTGTCCTGAGAACAAAGAAAAAGCATGCCCCACGCCACCCCCAAAAAAAAATCTGCTTCACTTCAAATTTACTTTTTTTTTTTTTTTTTCAAATTTGCTGGTTAAATATTAAGTCTCAGACCTCAGCGAGTTAACAACGTGAATGTGTGGTTGCACTGTGGCTCTAAAGGAGCAGCAGGCACAATCTGAGCAATGTGTGTGCCCACCTTGGTCAGCACTGCTCCTTGCTTATCACAGGGAGGCTGGGGAAACAGCAGCTCTTTCACTGAATCAGCTTTTAAGACCCAAGTGTTTGTGCTCCAAAGCAGACAAAGAAAAAAAAAAAGTCAAATGTCTTCCAAAACAGCAGGAAACAGACACAGAAAACAAAATAAAATTAAAAAAAAAAAAAAAAAAAAAGAAAAGAAAAGAAAAGAAAAGAAAAGAAAAGAAAAAAAAAGAAAAGAAAAAAAAAGAAAAGAAAAAAAAAGAAAAGAAAAGAAAAAAAAAGAAAAGAAAAGAAAAGAAAAGAAAAGAAAAGAAAAGAAAAGAAAAGAAAAGAAAAAAAAAAAAGGCAAACAACCAGGCAAAAAAATACTTCTTGTATCTGGCCACATTAGAAAGGCTGGAAAATAGCTAAAAAGTTTGAATATAAGATACCAATCAGGACACCCATGCAGCAAAGAATAAAATACTGTGTTACTGGGGAGGAGAAATGACAAGATGCAAGCAGGTGAAGAGGGGGAAAAGGGGGTTGGATAACGTCGTCTTCTCTCCCCGGAGCCTAAAACAATCCCAAAGGATCTTTCCTGAGTATTTGTCGCTGTGGGGCTGATGTGAGCCGTGCAGGAGGGAATGCCGGGATGGGATTGCGCTCTTAGCTCGCTTGCCCTCTGCCGGATGCCTGGAGCTCGGCGAGCTCAGCCAGATATCCAGAATACCAGGGCTTCAAGCACCTCTTCCACAGGCCAGGGATGTGTTCCTGTAGGGCTGCATGCACTGGGAACCGCAAGGAGAGAGGATAGGGGAAAGCTGAACACATAAATTGTGGCAGAGATGGAAACTGAGTGTAGAAAGGGATGGAAGGAAAGCTAAAAAAAAGAAGAAACATCTTCCTGTTGCCACTTGTACCTCTGAATTGTCCAGTGCCTCAATGAAACAAGCTTTTTGTAGCTCAGATTCTCAAGATCTGTGTGTCTGTCTTCCTCTGTTTTCCTGAAGAAGATTAACATTGCTTTCTAAGTGCTGCATTGACATGCCTAGAAGAGCAAGAGGTGAACCATAGAATCATAGAATGGTTAGAGGTGGAAGGGACCTTAAAGATGATCAAGTTCCAACACCCCTGCCATGGGCAGGGACACCTCCCACTACAGCAGGTTGCTCAAAGCCCCATCCAGCCTGGCCTTAAACACTTCCAGGGATGGGGCAGCCACAGCTTCTCAGGGCAACCTGTTCCAGTGTCTCACTACCCTCACAGCAAAGAATTTCTTCCTAATATCGAATCTAAATCTCCCCTCTTCCAATTTAAAACCATTACCCCTTGTCCTATTGCTACACTTCCTGACAAAGAGTCCCTCTCCAGCTCTCCTGTAGCTCCCTTCAGATACTGGAAGGCTGAAGGGTACTGCCATCCTTCTGTCCAAGCAGAACTGTCTTGCCCCATGGAGAGGAGATAGAAGCATGACCAATGATATGGGAAGACATGCAACTTTCAAACTCCTCCAGCCTCTTAGCCACTACAGAAACAGCCCCCAGCCCAATGGCTTTTGTGGGCCAGCCTGATCCAGCAGAGCATAAACACGAAAGATTTGCTAGGAAATAGCTTCTGTATCTCTTAATTTCACAGGACAGGTTAGGGCATGGAGATGCATAGGAGCCAGCCAGGATTCCTGTATACACACACCGCCAGCAGCCTGCACATGAGCTCCCATGAGGTTTAAATCATTTTCTGTGGGAAAATGTCAGCCCTAGACAAACTATTCACATCAAATAAAAATTCAACAGTGGTGCTAAGGATCTGGAGAGGTTTGATAGCAAGCTCAGCATGATCCACATGGCACCGTGCTATCTGCTCTTTCACCTGCACCCACCCAAAAAGGCAGAGTCTTTCTCAGGACACATTGCAGATGCCCCACTGCCAGGAATTCACTGGAAAACCCACCCTGGTGTGTCAGAGATGGGATCCAACTGTGTGGCTTCCTATAGCCAACACTGCTGCTTGCAAAATTGCCATGGTTGCCCCCTGCACTCACTTTTCTCCCACAAAAGCAAGTAGATGCTCCCATTCCAGCATGATGGTAACCCCTCATGAGGACAAAGCGTGTCACCTCATGCACATTGCCATTTTGCCAACAAACACAATCATTACTCAAAGAAGGGCAAAAGCACAGTGAACGGAATGAAGTGCTCGGTAAACCAGTTCACCACATTGGTCTGAACTGGGAAGAGCTGCAAGAGATCAGCCTGCCAGTTCCTCCACTGGAGTCCTTCCAAATTACCCAAGCCAGCCAGGACAGCGCAGTTTGGCTGGGAAGTTGATGGGATGGTGTGTTTGCAGGCAGCTGGACTTCCCCTGTGTCTAGACTGACTTTTTGGAGGGGGGGAGGTTGCTCTCCGTGACTCATCCCAGGCACCTGGCAGCACAATAGCGGCCTCTGCTCTCCCCCACCAAAACCTGACAGCCAGGGCAAAGGAGTTTGTGTGCATGATCCCCAGGAGAACAAGTCTGCAGCTGGGCCTGGGTGCTGGGATGCTCCGGCTGGAGACAAGGCAGCCTGGCTGCAGTCTCTGTGCCTGGCTTTGGGAACACAGGCAGACAAACAGTCTGCCTGTGCCTGTACTGTCGTCTTTGTCACTGTCTTTGTCCATGCCCAGTTCTGTACCTAACTCATGGGATCACAGGAGACATGACTACTCTACCTGAGCTTGTCCCCAAAATTGGACTCATCTATTATCCATGTCCCTTGAACATGAACACTTGTTTCACATGCTCTGGGTGGATCAGAGACACTGCTCCAGTCCTGGGCAGACACCCAGAGCCTGAGCCCTTTGGCAGGCCCTTTGAACATGAGCAGGTCAGAGCTCTGGGTATGTACTTTCAAACCCAGTCTTGAACTGGCAGTATGGATGCCACAGCCTAATGTGAACCCAGAAAGTCCAGCAGGGCTGTACTTCAACCTGGGATGATAAAGCCACTGTCCCCTGGGATGGCAATAAACTGTCCCCAGAAAAGAGTGGCTCTGCTGGTGTAACTGCACTGGGGACTTCAGTGAGCTCAGCTAAAGCCACTCACAAATCACATCACCCCCCACCCCTGACCCGCATAGCTCTGCGGGTAAAAGTCTGTACCATTGCTCTGGCCAGAAACATTAGACATAACAAATGTATTTTTAAAACAAAGGGGAGGAACATTTTTCAGGCCTAGGGGGTAGAGGATGTTGGCTTGAACTACAGGGGAAAGTTCAAGGTCAAATCTTCCTGCATGCAAACCAGCTCCTCCGGCAATGCTTTGCAGCAATGCCAAGTATCAGCTCCTACTCTAACATCTTCCACACAAGTACCTCTTCTCCTTTGGGCATGCACATATTTCTGAAAAAAAATCAGGCTGTAAACCACCTCTGCTCTTAGCTGGTAGGTTTTGGCAGTGATAGGCTGATGGTTGGACTCAATGGTCTTAAAGGTCCCTTCCAGCCTAGACAATTCTATGATTCTATAAATAATATCTGAAAACCATGCGACAGAAAACCAGGTGATGCTGCCTTTCTCAAACCAAGATGTAGGTGCATCAGCCCATGCTTCTCACTCAGGACCGTAACAGAAGGTCTTGGCTTCACAGTTCTTGTTATCACCTCTGTTCCAAGACTGGAACAAACAGGTGGACAGGCAGACAAGAAGATCATTAAAAGACAAGAAGATCAGTAAAATGGATCACATTTAGAGCACCTCTGACTCTTCACCATAGTCTTCTTCCCACTGAGAAGCCTGCCTGAAAGACCCTGAACCACTCTCAAAGGACACGTATCCAAAACCCCTTTCCCAACAGAGATTACCCAAAGCCTTATTATTTGTAGTAGTTGTCATTGCCAACCAAAGGGTTACTTTACAGATTGAGTTCCAGTCTGAGTTAAAAGCAAGAGCTAAAACCAGACCAAAGTCCTGTCTTGGGCCAGAAAAACAACAGACATAGTTTTATGAGCGAGTTCTTGTTTTTTCAAGTATTCTATTCTCCTCCTCATTGGAAAAGATGCAAATAGTCAACTGTAGGGAAGGAAATTATGAAGCCTAACCTACTCACAATGTTTTGCTGATCTCACTTATCTCCCCACATCTGAGCCACAGCAGATACTGCACAAGTTAGATTTCTAAGACAAAGTTCTATCTTCAAATATGTTTAGTTTGGCATTTTGGTGAGCAGTGTTTCCTGCAATGAAACCTCATCTTGTAGGTATGCTTCCTCCCCTGAAGAAATATCCTTGGGTACAGCAGACTAATCAGTGTCCTCTGGGCATGATGTTCCTTTATTATAGTAAACTGTTTTCAGGAAAAATACTGCATCAGGAAATTAACTATACTACAGATACTAAAAAAAACCCCAATGTATCTTGCATGGCTCAAAGCAATCAGCATAGTCATTTTTCTACTCTACTCCTTTTCAGTTCCTTGCCACCCTTAAAAAAAAGATAGAAGAAGGTGCGTAATAGAGGTCCTGCAATTTCATTCTGAGGTCTTTACCTGCTTTTTAATTCGGCTAAACCCTAAACAGAGTATTTTTCACATTCCTCTCCAACAGTATTCCACCATTAAAAAGTTTACCGAGCTCTCTGTGACTGCAAAGCACTCTTATTAACCACCTTCTTTCCAGTGCTCCTCACCACATATTTGTGCCGCACATTTCCCAAAAGTTTTAGGGAGGCAGCCACGCTGGGGTGGCACTCAGCAGCCCCTTGGCAGGGCCGAGTGGAGCCCTACAGCTGGAAGGGGAAGTTCTGGACATCTCACGGGAACACACCATCAGCATGCCAGAGTCAACACTTGTGCTGACCTTCAACTGTGAGCAAGAAAAACCCGTAACGGAGACTGTGCCACAACCATCTGTGCTTTCACCATGGCCAGGTGAAATTACTGAAACAGGTTGTCCATCGGCCTCTTCCTGAAACCAGTCCAGGGGCAGCAGTACCAGGAATCATGCAGTTCAGGGGGAGCAGCGTTTGCACTCCCCAATGTGCTCCCCATCTGGGCAGCCCCACTCCTGGGGACTGTGTGTTCACCAGCCAACCTTGCAATGGGTCACCTCCAGGCCTCTTGGCTCACCCAGGATCACCCTGGTCTCCAAAAGGGTTCTTCACCCAAGGACTCTGCTTGGAGAAGATCTGATGGCCTGAACGATCCATCCCTCAGCCTGCCTACAGATGCCCACCAGTGGCTGGCTGGCCTAGAAAGAACAGATCCTTCCCTTGATGGCTCACCTTGCCCTAGAGATACACATCTCTGTCTGCTGGTGCCTAGTGATTAGAGAGCTGCTCCCAGTGCCAGGTTCTCCTATGCTGCCTGGCTGTACACTAGGACACACTGGCTTCGTGTCCAAATTTTTCAAATATTTTGCTTTGTGGTTTTTCGTGCAGCGCTCAAGATATTTTGCAAAAGGCACCTTATAAATTGACTCAATAAATACACATAAACCCCAGGTTTAATCCTTCCTTTCACATTCTTCTTTTCATTATTAAAATGTCCCCAACCTACTCACTCCCTCCCCACCCTGTGTTTAGGCCAGTTCAGTTCAACTTAAAATACTTTTGGCTTCTACAGGAAGACTGGAAAATGACTATTTTATTTCAAGGAAGCTTGTTTTGGACTAAAATCAGAGGTTGTAAATGGTAGAAGTAAAGAATAGCTGTAAAGACTATCACATCAGGTGCACTAAAGAACAACAGAGTGGTGGTGTTTTCATGCCAAGCGACCCAGTACCGTACGACAAGACCTCCACTCACCCTTCTTCATTGGGGCATCCTGAACAGAAAAAAGTACATACAAAAGAAAACCAAATTCTCACAGATAGAAAGAGACTAAGGACATCCAGACGTGGGTTGAGCCTTGGGGATAGGCAGGACCTGCCCACATCAGTGGTGGAACTCTGTCCCTTGTAGGGGTCAAAAAGCTGCTTAACAGCAGTGAATGACTCCTAAAAGGTGGATTTAGCCCCTCCAAAAAACAGGTCAGGTGGTCATTGGTTTGGAATTAATTTTAGAGGAAAATCAAACCTGCTTTGGCTTCCTCATTGCCACAGTGTTTGCATCATATCCAGCACCAGGGATGCTCAGCCACCCAACAACTGTCTGCTTTCATTAGCCTCCAGCTCCCACCCTCTCCTTGGACCCCAGCTCTGCTCAGCCTCTGGACCATCTCCAGGCCCTCTGTGTATTAAAGGTATAATGGGACAAGCCAACAAGAAGAAGTGGAGGTCAAATTGTGATGATAGTTTAGCCTGCACTGACCCATGCTCTGCACCTCATAGATTTCCCCAGCAGCTGAGAGATGGAGAGAGACAATGAAGTACTAGAAGGGCATTTTGTACATCACCAGGTACTACCTGAGCATTCAGGTCTTCCCCTGCCACCAGGTGACAGTCTCATCTGAACAATAAGAATTAAGCTTTGTTACCCACATCACAGCCATGGGGCTCAGTGACAGACTCATGCCATCCATAGGGATAAGAAGGCACTCTCATCTGGCAGGGCTTTGGGTTACAAGCCCCAGAGGATAATATTTTTAAAAAGCATAGAGTTCCTAAAAAGGGTCTCATCAGCCAAGAGGTCAGAGCAGTTGACAGAGCACACTAGCCCAGATTTTGTTCTTGGAGCCCTAACCCCATGGTTTAACTTTCTTAAGATTCCTTTAAGGATCACAATGTTCTGGACAAGAGACCTTTGGGACCTCTTGGGTAAACGTGGGCATTTCTTGTATTCATTACCAGCCTCTGGCTGCATTAATACCTTAGCTATTTCATCACAGGCCTCTCATGCCTGTTAATATGTCTTTTGGACTCATTTCAGCCCTCAAGCCTCCCAGTTACACAGTTTTGTTGAACAGCTTTGTCCTTTTTCAGAAGGAGCTGAGCACTGTGGTCTGGAGGTTAAAGCCCTGGAGGCCTGTGCATGGGATGGCTGGCCTCCATCCCTGGCTTGCTGCAGCCCTGGCACCCCTTTTACCCTTTCCATCCCTCTGAGCCCAACTGAGGAAACTTGATGGCAGCAGGGTGACCTGGCCTGTGGTGGTTGCAGGACTCAGAATTACCTGTGCATAGACACATTTGTGTGCATCTAATGTTCTCATTTCTTCACTGGTAACCCAAAACATTATGGCAGCAGTGAGGCAAGGCACAACACTGGCGACATCCAGCACTTGTGAAGCTTTACTGTAAGACCTGACTGGCTGTTTTGTCCCATAAATGAAGGAATAAACCCAGCTTCTGACACAACTCTATTTAAAGATGGCCACGGGCCCAAATGGAGCTTTATCTCAAGGCCTGAAAAAGGAAAGACCTAGGAGTCCTTTTCATGGGAGTCTTCTGGACTTTTCTTTGTGGGAAATAGAGCCACAGAGAGCCAATCCAAGCCCACGTACTCAACAAAAACCAAGCCGTGGGAAGTGACCATAGCAATGACCTTCAGTGCCTTCTGTGGGAGCAAGATGCAAAGAGCAGATAAGAAACAAATTCCAGTCCCTACTCCCATGGACTCCCAGTGACTTCTCCACTCATCTCCCAGGACAGCTGTCCTCACACCCTTTCCCTTGGAGGTGCAGAAAAACTGGCGCTTATGTGCAACCTGGGGTTTCTTACCTTTGTGCAAACGAATCCCACTGGGACCAAAACCCCAAGGCTTGGGTCATAGGACTTGGCAACTAAATGACTCAGGCTGGCCAGCATGGACCAGCAAGGTTTTGGTACTGTCACAAAACTGTTGGAGAAGGACCTTCCAGGGAGGTAGCTTTGGTGCCACCTAAGCATGGAGGATTTTTTCCTCTCTAAGCGTTTTAACAGTGTTTTAATGAACAATTAGCCAAACTGGTCAGGAAGAACGGTTGTTAAAATGTTGTTGCTTTTCCCTGGTAAAAAAATGTTGCTATCCTTGACCCCTTTTTAACATGTTTCTCAGGTTTAGGATGAAGAAACAAAATCTCCAAGGTTTTCAGCAAAGGAACATACATTTGTTTTAAAAGAAAATAACCTCAGACTTGGGGTTGTTTGGTCAGTTTCCCATGACAAAATCTAGGAAAAAAGTCCTCAGAGAGAGATGTGCCCTGTTGAAATGCACAGTTTCACAAAAAGGACTGGCTTTCATTGTAGAAAAACAATTTATGTAAGAAAATTAGAAGCATGTCTGATGAGATAGTTCATACTGGTTTGCTTCAGTAGGAGCTACTGGGTCTGGTATTCTTATCTTCTTACCCAGTCACATTCTTTCCAAAACTGTCAGTAAAGAAACCTGCATCTTATAACCAGGTAACTAAACAAGATTGACATGTCTTTGCTCTTTTCATTATAGACAGGAATTTGTTGTTCTTCCTGAAAGCCTTAAATTACAGTATTCAACAGCTTAACAATTTCCCCATGACTTCTGCTCATTATTGCATCAATGAAAGGAATGTATTTGATTTGTATCCATCTACGTCAAAAACCATCATGAGTGACACTTTTTAATGAGAACAATGTATTCAACAATAAGAGAAATGTCACAGTGCTTTCCAGGATGACAATAAACTGATCGATCCTGTAGTTTTTAAAGCCAAGATAAGGTAAATTAATTTGGATTGCTCCTCCTGGTGCCAAGTCCGAAGGTGATGCCTTGCCAGATCTACTATAGAAGTGCAAATTGGTGAGGAAAAGCAATGAAAAATATGAACTAGTCATTTTCCTGTTGCTCTAGACTGGATCTCAAACCACCCTCTCCAAAATAGCTGGCTCCACGGCCCACACATACTACTCAGAGAAATCTTTGGAGGAACTCTGCCACGATTTCAAATGGTCCACCCAAACACACCTTTTTAAATCAGGTCCCTTCAAGGTAGCGGGAACAGGTCTCTCCTCAGCATGAGCTGCAGGTGGTGACTTCAAGTGCCTTATCGATGGGTGGGAGAGTGAGGAAGGAGGAACTGGAAAGGCCAAATGAAACCTTTCACAAGGCCAGAGATGCAGATAAAGTAGCTTACTACTATCCAAAACATACAGCACTTCTCCTGCCCCCACATTTAAGGAGAGGGGCAGAGATGACATTAGGCAGATGATGTCTGGTTCAAATGAACCATGCTCACAAGCCTACCCTTGCTTGCCTTTCTTTCCATAAATGTTGTTGTGCGGGCGTGGTCACTGCAAACAGTTCTACGCTGCTGGTTGTGGGTATTCCATCCATTTGTGACCAGAGGAGAAGCCAGCTGAGCCAGCACAAGCTTCAGTCCAGCAAGGAACAGGGAAAGAGGAGCCTGTCTTACCAGCGCCCTCTGCAAACACATTTGTTGGGGTGAGCTTTGGGCACTATATGGGATAGGAAATGACTGAGAACAGAAGATGGAGAGAGGAAGTTCAGAGATGTAACCTCTAATGAAGTGTGACGTGAACCATTCAGCCCATCAATGACATCTCTGGGGTGACTTGGTAGAGACAATGATTAGAATCATAGAACGGTTAGAGTTAGAAGGGACCTTAAACATCATCAAGTTCCAACCCCCCTGCCATGGGCAGGGACACCTCCCACCAGACCAGGTTGCTCAAAGCCGCATCCAGCCTGACCTTGAACACTTCCAAGGATGGGGCAGCCACAACTTCTCTGGACAACCTGTTCCAGTGCCTCACCACTCTCACAGGAAAGAATTTCTTTCTGGTATCTAATCTAAATCTCCCCTCTTCCAATTTAAAACTGTTACCCCTTCTCCTGTCACTACACTTCCTGACAATTAAGCACATAGAGCTTCTCATGGGTAGAGGGGGGCTCTTCAGCCTGGCAAACAGAAACATAACACAATATACAGTACAGCAACAAAATTGGCCAAATTCAGCCTAGAAATAAGCTTGGTAGAAGAAATCACACATTGGCACAACTCACCGATGGCCAGGATGGCTTCTCCATGACTGATGGTTAAGAACAGTGGGTGGGTATTTCCCTATGAGATCTGTTCTTGCAGTCCAGAAAACTTCTAGCACTAGGACTGTTCAGGAGACTGGATGATCAGTGTCCCCTTTATCTTACCTGAGCCACTACTCAGCCAGCTGCAGTGGACCACTTGAGATGACCATGATAATTAGTTCATCAAAATGAACCAAGGACCTACATTTTGGTGAAGAACACTCTGCTTCTGCACCAGGTTTCTGAGTAATGCAGCCTGCTGGCCAGATATTTCTCTCCCTCTGCCTAACCCATCAGTTCAGAAATCAGCCAGGAGAGACCAAAACGATCATTCAGTCTGAACTCTTGCACAAAACAGACCACAGAACCCACCCCAGTAATTCCTGCATGAATACACTGCAGTCCTCTGAAGCCATTGGGAATACAGGGCTGGAAACAATAGCTTTGGAAGAGCAAATCAAACTTATAAAACCAAAAAAGAAAAAACAAAACCAACCCCTAAAAAACAACCAAAAAATCCCCACAACAACAACAAAAAAAAGGGTGGAGGGCAATAAAAGTCATGATGAGTCAGGAAGGTAATTATGTGTGATAGCAGGGTTTCTTTGGCTGGGGACCAGCAAGAGACACTGTCTGCATCCAACCCCCAGGATGAGCATGACAGAGCAGTTTGTGCTGCAGAGAATTAAAAGTCTCTAGACAGGAGAAAGGTGAGGGAAAAGACAGCAATCTGAGATGGGACCGGGCTTAACTCAGACACGCACAAGTCATTAAGCTAATGTCTCTTGGCTAATTGCACACACAGAGACATATCCTGCGAGGAAAACAGCCTGAGAAACAGCCTCATGGAACGGGCATTAAACAAACGCATTAAGCAGGGGAACAGTAATCCTTTCTCCATGCCAGCAGGGTGTGAGGCATTTCTCATCCACAGGACCGCAGCCATTCAGTCACGCTCAGCCCACAGAAGCAAGAAACTGCAAGAAGCTACAGGCCCCCCCATCATTGCTTCATGTACAAAGGCTCAGGGCAAAGAGGAAGAGAGCTGACTGATGATATGTTTGCGCTGTTAAACATACCTCCCCAGGTTTAGATTTAGCAATAAAATCATGAAATGGGAGTGGAGGAAGGAGGCCAAGACTTCTGGGTATTGTTTGCAGCTCTGCCCATGTTCACTCAGTGATTCAACCTAGCAATATTAGGTCTTTTAGAAACAAGTCATGAGTCATCCATAGCATTGGTTTCTTCCCTCTCTGGAAAACCCCCAGCCCAGAAGGGTCACCACAGCATTTTTCTTGATGAAAACTGTTCACCCTCCCAGGTTCACCTATCTTTTCTCATGCCAGATATCCGTAAACCTCAAGCTATTCCAAGCAGAAATGGAGGATCCATAGTCTGATGCCCTCAGACATCAGTGCTTGAAAGGTAAGACCTTCTATTTTTTAAAGCCAAAGCCAGAAGGGACCTCAGGAGGACAGTGTGCTTTCACTCCTCCAAACAGTGTCAGCTCTACCCAAGCATTTGCCTAATCTGCAACTTGAAACTTCCAGAGATGACATTACTACCACCTCATCCCTACATGGCCTTACTTATTGCAGGGAAGTTGTTCCTATCACAGAATTATTAGAATTTTGAAGCTGGAAAGGACCTCTGGAAGTATCTGCTCCAAATCTGACTCAAAGTAAGGCCCAGAAGATCTACTTGGCCAGGTGCTGGCTATCAACATCTAACCTGTATCTCTCTTGCTGCAGTTTCAACCATGAATTCTTGTCAGGCCTGTCATGGATACAGAGAACTGATGAGGCTCTTGCACCGTACAGCAAAATCTTTTTTATATTAAAAAAATATTTTCTCAGGCCTTTCCTTCTTGAGATCCTTCAGCCTTTCCTCATAGGTCATGTTTTTGAGACTGCTGATTCTTTTGTGCCTGCCTCCCACAGACAGTTGCTAGTCTCCAGCCACACAGATCCTGGAGTTGCCAGCCTCATGAAGACTACTGTGGCTGTAAATGAGAAGAGTTAGAAGCATGTGCCTCCACAGGCTTCCTCCATGGAGAAGAGAAGACAGAAGAAAGGCAGGCAAAGCAGAAACAGCTCATGAAATGCTCTGAACACCAGTCTTCCCTTGGGCCCCTTCTCCTCACGTCTTGGACAACCTCGAGCATGAAGGAGCATAAAAAACCCAAGTGCTCAGTTCGGCTGTTGATAGCTGTGGTACTTCTTGCTGTGCCAACAATGTTGCATGCCCCAGCTCTTCCCCAGGGCTAGCAGCATAAAAGAATGGAAAACCTAACTCATGAGACATTACTGTTATTGTTTTCTAGAAGGGCTGCGCTAAAAAACCCTCCACTCAGAGAAAAGCCCTTTTGTGCCATGAGCAGGCCAAACAGAGTCCAATTGCTGACCAGTAGACTGGGAGGAGAGTCTTACAGCGAGATGTGGTCCTGAAGGTCCAGAAAAGTTAGGACCAGGTCTCCCTTGGCTGTAAGCCCACTCTCGGATATCCTCTGCTCTGCAAATCCCTTGGCTACATCCCTCCGTCCTCTTCCTAGACTTGTCCTGGGAGCTCTGCCTCACCATTCTTCCTCTCCTGTCCCCATCCGCCAGAGCATTTGTCACCTCCCTGGTCACCAGAAAAACCCTTATTCGACTTCTCTTCAACCTGCCCTAGTCCCACATTCTCCCCATGTCCTCCCCCTCCACCAACACACATGCATTCTAAGGCTGAGAAACCCCAGTCAAACAGGAGGTGCTTTAGGACAGCAGGACTTTGAAGAGACGGGGCTTTGCCATGTTTAAACTAGAGGCGCCTGCCAGCCAACAGGCCAGCCCCTGAGTGCTGAAGGAATTTTGACCTCACATAGTGAAATTTCCTAGAACTTTAAACTTTTGTTGTTGTTGTTGTTGTTGTTGTTGTTGTCGTCGTCATCGTTTCTTTGGCTCTCTCTTGCTTTTCAATTTTCCACTTGGCAACTGCGTTGAAATGATGCAAGGAAGTAGCCACTGCTTAACTCTGTATTATTAATTAGATGCCAAGGAGTCTGTGCATGACTGCACGCAGGGCAAGGAGGGCTGTGTCCTACATTACAAAATCAACGGACTTGGCATTGCTTTACTGCCCTGAGATATAATTTAGTGGCGAGTCTCCATTTGCTGCAGAACTGATTCCTAAAAGAGAAGGCACTTGAACAATCTATCGAGGGGGAGAAGGGGAGGGAAAAACAAGAAAACCCCACTCTTGGTGACCAAGGGTTGATCCTTCAGCTGTTGAAACTCTTTCCTAAGAGCCTCAGTTGCTGTTAAAACAAATATAATTGTTCTTAGCTAGGGGCTGGCTAGAAATAGTCTGACTGAAGACGTTCTGCTGTAAAATACCAATCTGATGAAACTGAGAAAGACTCCAGGCGCTCAGGGCTACCCAGCTCTCCAGGTTTTCCTAAGACTTACTGCCACCCCAGTGGGAGCTGTCACCCCTCTGGTGAGACAGCGTGTCTGGCCACACGCGTCCGCCCAGACTGCTGCAGCGCAACAGAAAGTAGGTTTGCACAAGCCGTGGCTGAAGGCGCTGCGGTTTTCAGTGCTGTACATACACTTTGCCCTAGACACGTCTCCGCTCAGAGGACCTCATAGTTTAAATACTCAAGACCAACAGACATCCCGGGAGGGATCTCTTCCAATGGGTAATTACCCTTATTGTTAAAAATTAACAACAAAACAATAATCATAGACAGCTGTGCCTTTTATAGCAACATTCCCACAGCTCTGCAAGAGACATTGTTTGGGATTTGCAAATAAATTTTCACCCCAGTTCAGGATAAATCCTTAGTCGACTGTTTCAGATGCTTTCCCAAGAGGTAATGGCCACTTCCCATGTGCCTCTAGCCATTGAGTATCTTCCTGGCAGGTATATCCCAGGAAGCTGGACTGAGAGGCTTTGACATTTGCAGGACCTGAGCTCCAGACAGTTTTTGTGTCCCCAGAGCTGCTGCATCCCTCATTTTCTGTGTGTTTCAACTCACAGCATTGCCTAATCTTGACACTGACAGACATGTGAGCCTTTGGTTGCCTCTGCTCCTCCAAGAGAGGTTGACTGGTGGCAGAGGGCTCAAAGACAAGCGTAAGCATGTAAAAAGCTGCAGCCAGCTCATAGAATGGATCAGGTTGGAAGGGACCATAAAGATCACCTAGTTCCAACCCCACTGTCATGGGCAGGGACACCTGCCACAAAGCCAGGTTGCTTAAAGCCCTGTCAGTCTGGTTGTCTTCAAAGGGGTAGGCAGAGGGGGCTAGGAGGTGGCATTAAACTGAGCAGAGAACCCCAGATCCTGCAAACCAAGCTGATAATCTAGGAGAAGACTGGCAGAGGCCTGACAAGAAAGGTGGAGGGAGGTTGGTCAGCTGTGACGAGGTGCATCCTACAAACCCAAATCATGGCTTGGAGTTCTCCGAGTGCCAACTCCTGAGTGGTCTTGGGACTGTCATTTGAAGGCAGATCTCAGCTACACCCCAGTCATCTCAGGCTTAGGTGTTGCCTCCCTCTACCACCTCTAACAATTCATATTTCTGTATGCTGGGAAGTGCTAACCAACATCAAGTGGCAAGAAAAACCTTCTGCAGCTCCCCTAGATGCTGTGGCTGATTGCCACTGCTCCACAGCTTGACAAGAAACCAGAGCAGCATGATGCAGGCAGAGCAGCTCTAACATAGACCCTGTCAGGGTTTAAAGGAGCAGCCAGTGCTCAGCCCTGGCCCTGCGAGTCAGAAAGTCTCAGTAGTCCACACTGAGAAAAATCCCCAGGGAATCTGCTCCACTGGTTAATTACCATCGCCCTTAAAAATTAATAACAAAACAACAGTAGACAGCTGTGCTTTTCCTGCCTTTTGTAGCAATGTTCCCACAGCACAGTGAGGGACATTGTTTTGGGCTCACAAACAGCTTTTGGGCCACATTCACGTCTTTATCTCTTTTTCTGTGGACTGCTTCTCACCTGCTGGACTCCACTTGCCAGAAGTCAGACGGTCTGCCACTTCCACTGCAATAAAATCAATGAGGAAGCAGAAAAGCTCAAACACACACACAGCAAGCTTGGTCCTAGCCTGGGTGAAGCTTAGCATTCCTTCACATTCTGGGTTGTGGAAAGAGTTGTTCAAATCAGGCTCATAGCAACCTTTTAGACATTGCACTCAGTTATGTAAAATATTTTCCCTGCTTTGGTAGTTGGCAAACTTTGTTTTATAAGACAAATGGAATTTATTAATGCAAAATATTTATCAAGTCTTTGTAGGTTTTTTTTCCAAGGGAGTAGAGAGGTTGACCAGGAGTCTTTCATCTTTGTTGGCTTCTGAATGTTAAAAATGCAGCTGATTTAGAGCAAGACCACATGCCAGAGTCTCTCTTGTTTCCATGCAACTCCTTTTTCTGCAAGTGATGGCAAGTTCTCCCTTTGACAAAGGTACCATCTTCCTACAATGATGGTTGGGAATGCTCCTGAAATGTATTCTCAAAGGCTTGGGTGACCTCCATCCTACAGATGAACAACAGAGGCACAAGGCAGCAGGCAGGGTCCTCTGTGTTCAGTTCTCCATGAATGGGCAAAACAAGACATTCTATACCTGAAGGACCTCATATCCTTCATTAAGGTATATGTGAGATCAGAACACACCAGAAAAGGAAATGGTGAGAAAGGGGAGGATGGTACATTGGCCGAATACAACAGCCTGATCCCCACATACAACCACTCTGATCTCCAGCCTTTGGAAATTAAAGTAGTAACACAACTGGCAGCTCTACTACCATTTCTAGTGCCTTGGACTCTCCAAGTGAGCAATGTGAAATGATATATCACTGCTTAAGGTTCACACTGAAAAAACATCACTGTCTTAAGCTGCTAAGCATTCATTTGATAATATTAATCCAAAGCAAAGCTCTTGGCAATGGCCAGGCTGCTGATGGGCTCTGATCACAAACCAGCTTCTTTAGGCTTCCATACCTCTGTGATTATTTTTCATCTTCTGTCTTTTCCTTTGACTATTTCCTTCTTTGATTTGATAGGTACCAGGATAGTCTTTATCTAAGGTTCATATGGACTATCATGGCATACACCATTTTTGTCAGAGGTGGACCTACTTTGGAATAAACACCTCTGCTTGCTATAGGAGGTTGCGTTAATTTATTTCTTATTCTTCATGCACAAAGAAGAATACATCCTCAGCTGACTAAGGTTAAAAATTAGTTGTTTCATGTCTTGACTATTTATTTGTTCTCCTTCTTCCCTTGCATGACTTGGGTCTCCTCTGCATTTATGGGGTTTTTAAATTTTCCATTTACAGATTTGCCTTTTAATCTCAAATCCAATCCATTACAGTAAAAACAATTTCACATCCAACAGCCTGAATGGAAACAGGCGTGACTGATAGAAACCAAGATCCTGTCTTCGAGCAGTCAGTTTGGCTTCACAGATGGGACAATCTTGCTTTGTATCAAAACTTTTCCCTTCAAAGGTGAGGCTCAATAAGTAGGTGGGGACTTGAAAGAGCTTTATTCAGTGAAAATGACAAGTGCCCTCATGGTCCATCACTTAACATCTCCCATGAAATAATATTTATTTGGAGGAATCGGGTTCTCTCTACACAATTTCAAAGAACTGGAGGCATTCCAGAACTGCCTGAAGGGGAGAGCAAAGCAGCCACTTGCTGGACATTTGTCTCAGGGTAGGCAAGGGCTGTAGAATTAAATGTTCTACTTACAATATGAGATTTAATAAAAGAGATGGAGAAGGGTCACAGTGCAAATTCCTGAAACCAAACTCATGAGTTATAAATAAATATTCCCTGAATATTTGGGCCCCTTCAGAAAAGCCCACTTGAAAGAAGGCTTAGCAAAGTAGAAAAAAAAAGGGTCCTCATTAACAGAAGAGCTACAAGGTCCAGGAGGGGCATTTCTCTCTCCATTTCACAGGAATGAGCCAAAGAAACAATACTTCAGGAAGAAGCAGCACTTCAGTGGAAAAGTGAGGAGTCATCATATGGCCTGTACTACCCTTCCATTTGTCTCACTGCGGCCTCTTCTGTGCCACTATCTGCCTTTGTCTTTCCAGCCCTCTGCTCATCCAAGGCTGCAGTGCCATGAACGCAGGCTCTGTGGCCCCAAAATGTAATTTCCTCTGCAGCAGCTTCCCCACACCCCCTGCTGAGCTCTTTCCACAGGGAGCAGGTAGGACTCTCAGCACAGAGGGGATCTAACACCCCAAATCCAAACACAAGTGCTTGCTCCCAAGGTGTATCCGTCAGATGACCAAAGACCAGGAGAGTACCTCAGAAGCAGAGCAAAGCCCAGGAAACCTTTTACAAAATTCACATTTCAAAAACGCAGCCCAAAGCCTCAGCTGGTGTAACCTAGCACTAATTTGCTGGTAGTTGCACAAAAATAAGAAACCCCAGCCAGCTCTCCCTCTGCTGCCACAGGGGCAAGGGGCAGCTGTGACCATGCACACCATCAGCAAAGCTGATGAAGGTGGCTCCAACCTATTTTCCCTCCTGATAAATCAGGTGGAGCCATGCTGCCAGCAAAGCCCCAGAAGGGCAGCCCCATGGGGACGACCACGCTCTTGCCCTGCCTGCACACTGGGCAGCTCGAACACTTTCCCACAGCAACACTGCTTACACTCCGGGTCAGGAGGTGAGTAAGAGAGGACAAGAGGAGAAACAAGAGGTGGGCAAAGGTCGAGGGAAAGCCAGTCCTTTGGCCCTCCAGATGTTTATGCAAGATTGGCTGTAGTGGAGCTCAGGGAAGGTTTGCAGCCTGACATATTGATGGGTGCCAGGGTCCTAGGGGAAGGTTTCTTTTAGGGAGACACTGGGGTTTCAGCAATGCTGCTCTGGCTTCTTCCCCCTTTCTTTGCTTTGGCAGTGTCAGATGCCAGAGTGGCACTGCCTGGGGCAGAGGGAGAGCAGCAGCCCAGGCCTGAAGCTCCAGTCTGTGTGTCTATGGGTCCCTGCCTGGCTGTAGGCACCAGCTCTGGCTCTGCATCTACAGCGGAATAAACACTGGGTGAGGGGAACAAAAGGGGAGCAAAGCAGCCTCATTCTCTTGCTAACAGGCTACCAAAAGAAAGACATCAAATCTATGATAACCATGCAATGATGCAGTCCAACTTGCTAAAAACATAGGAAAAAAGCAAGACAGGGTAAGGGAAGATAGGAAATGGATGAGGTTTTCCAGAAGCACCCCAAAATCCACACTTCCAACTCAACAGGAGCCCCAGGAGGCTGAGCAGGGCAGTGACACCAAACTGCTGAAAACCAAACAAGAAGTTTTTACAGCTCTGGCTAGAAAAATCCTTTCTTGCATTTCTTGCAGAGTGACCATAGTTCATATGCTCAGAGCAACAGTGTGTGGAAAGGAGATGGGTTGGGGTTTTTTGGGAAAGAAGGTGGAAAAAAAAAAGAAAAAAAAAAAAAGAGCACAAACCCTGCACTGGGAAAGCCACACCGATGAGCTTGTTAACATTTGAAGAGACTGCTTGGCGTGATTCCTTACACAGATTCCTGCCAAGAATTTGCAAGGGGAAAGTATATTTAGCAATCCAAGGCATGCCAAAGCCTTGTCAAGAGGGAAAAAAAAAAAACAACACACCACTTTGAATATGTGGAATAGCAATTAGACATTTTCTAAGCAGCCATTTTCAAAATGCATCCAGGCATCTAATAAGGGCACCTGAGGCATATCCACAACTCCGCCACACTCCAGGCCTCAATAGACATCCGCTAAGGATCAAATACTCAGAGGAAGGATATGTTACCGATGGCAACTGCTCACTTCCAGAACACTGGGGCTGGTTTCGAGCAGTAGATGCTCTGTCACCCTGAACCACTGGAAATACAGGGTCTCATTTTGTAGCGTCCTTTAAGGAACCATTTCCCCAAGAAAATCTGTGAATCACACTGTATAGCTGGAAAGCAGAGAGTTGTTGACTGCCCACCGCTTTCATGGAAGCTGGACCACCAGCTCTACCATCCTCTATTTCCTCAAATGGGAATACCCAGGTGAACATCCAGGTGAGATGAGCAGCAGGTGGAAGCTAGGACAATATGTAAAATCAGATGGTGACTTGCAGGCTGTTAGAGTGGTGCTCACATTGTATACCAACTCTGGCTGATTGACTGTCCAACACTCTGACCTGCAAAGCCAGCAATAAACTTCATCACTCAAGCTCCTTTCTTTCTAGGGAGAGACCTAGAAAATTGCCCCAGGACAGGGCATACTTGCCTCGGGTAGGTGACTCACCTGCATTGGTCACTCTTCTTTCTGGAGCGCTGTTGGGAAGGTCCCTGGGATGCAGCATGGAGGAAGAGGCATGAAGGAGCCCAAGAAGGCAATGGGCAGCACTTGATCTTGCACAAGGATGAAGGCAGCTGATCATACAGTAAAGGCCAGGGCATGTGCTGTTCATGCAAGTTAGAAATCGCACTGGGATATGCTCCTTAAAACACAGTGCCTGTCACTTACAACTGTCAGGCTGTATTCCAGTCAAATCCCCAAGGCAGACACCAAGCCAAAAGGGAGCACCTGCATGTGGGCTGAGTTCACACCATCTTTACGTCAAGACCCACAGAAGGGACAACCAATGTCTGTGGCTGAGGCTTCTCATCCCCACAAGCACTAAGCCCCAACAGTCTTCAGTACATGGCAAAACACAAATGATGCCCCCAAGGCTTCGTGTCATGATGCCCTGCAGACCAAACAGGTGGTGAGCGAGCAGGAGGCGCAAACAGGGTAAAGACAAACCATTATTTTCTTTTGGAAACAGGTAAATGCTTAAAAGAGAAATCAGAATGATGGAATTCGCCCTGTGCTCTTCCCGTTTTTGGTTTCCAAGTTCCTTTGGGCTCCTGAAACATCTTTGAACACTTTGTTTACAGCCACCCTCCCCTTCTGTTGTACCCTTGATCCTGAAAAAAAAATCCCACAATGCTGACACAGATGACCCTGAGAAAGAGGTTCCTCTTCTCAACTGCTTTTCTAAAGCAGCCAGGATCAACCAACCTCCTCATCCACACATACAGATCATTCAGTCAGATTCAAAGCCCCCATTTCCATCAACACCACCACACCTCTCCAGTTCCCATAACTGTAGCATCCAGATGGGTCAGACACTGCCATAAGCTCCAAGACAGGTGCCAGCACTTTGCTCTCTGCTTCCACAGCATCTAAGGCAACTCTATCTAATACTCAACAAGAAGTATACTGAAAGAACTAGGCAAAATTGCAAAGAATTTCTGTTTTCACCCAAGATTCCCAGAGGAAACAACAAATTTTGTGGATAACTTAGCCAAATCACATAGTTGTTCATATAGCAAGTCCATCTAGGATATAGACAAGGTTTGGACAGAGTAATGACACAAATTCAGCTCTTTTAGAGGTGGCAAGTGACCACAAAACCCCTGTCTCCAGGCTCCCCATTTGTATTTCTACCTCCTGATCTCCTTTGGCACAGACCCATTTCAGTCTAAAACCACAGAATAATAGAATGATTAGAGGTGGAAGGCACCTTAAAGATCATCAAGTTCCAACCCCCCTGCCATGGGCAGGGACACCTCCCACTACAGCAGGTTGCTCAAAGCCCCATCCAGCCTGGCCTTAAAACGTTTCCAGGGATGGCGCATCCACAATTTCTCCGGGCAACCTGTTCCAGTGCCTCACCACCCTCACAAGAATTTCTTTCTGGTATCTAATCTAAACATCCCCTTTCTAATTTAAAACCGTTCCCCCTTGTCCTACCACTACACTTCCTGACAAAGAGTCCCTCCCCCAGCTCTCCTGTAGCTCCCTTCAGATACTGAAAGGCTGCTCTAAGGTCTCCCTGGAGCCTTCTCTTCTCCAGGCTGAACAGCCCCAGCTCTCTCAGCCTGTCCTCACAGGAGAGGTGCTCCATCCCTCTAGTCATCTTTGTGGTCCTCTGCTGGACCTGTTCCAACAGTTTGATGTCCTTTACATGTTGAGGACTCCAGAACTGGACGCAGTACTCCAGGTGAGGTCTCACGAGTGCAGAGTAGAGGGGGAGAATCACCTCCCATGACCTGCATCTCAGAATACGGTTGGCTTTCTGGGCTGCCAGCGCGCACTGCCGGCTCATGTTGAGCTTCTCATCCATGAGCACTCCGAAGTCCTTCTCCTCAGGGCTGCTCTCTAGCCATTCTCTGCCCAACCTGTATTTGTGCCTGGGATTGCCACATCCCAGGTGCAGGACCCTGCACTTGGCTTGGTTGAACTTCATGCCATTTGCACTAGCCCACCTCTCAAGCCTGCCCAGGTCCCTCTGGATGGCATCCCTTCCCTCCAGCGTGTCCACTGCGCCACCGAGCTTGGTGTCGTCGACACATTTGCTGAGGGTGCAAAATCACTGTCACTGTCTGCTTGAGGGGGGAAGCATGAAAAGCCGAGCTAAGAAGTTACAGTAGGCGCACAGGTGACCAGCACCTTTCTCCTGGATTCGGGAAGGGAAGCCGAGAAGATGCCGCCGAGCAGCAGCCCCGCACCAGGCAGCAGCGGAGCAGCAGTGTCGCCCGCTGGCCGCTCGCAGCATCGCCACCCACCACAGCACCCTTCCTCTCCCCTGCCCTCTCGTCTTCCTCCCTGCCCTCATTCTGGGGTAAACGTGCCGAATTGGCAGCCCTGAAGGTTCATCGGCACAAAACGCCTCCGGTCAGGGCACCACGGTGCTCCTCGGGGAACACGGCAAGCCCAGGTGCAGCCCATTCAGGGATGCAGACAGGAGAAAAATAAGGGTCCATACCAAGAACCCCATCTCATATCCTTATCTTCTGTTCCTATTTCTACCCTGCCTCACTTCCACCCTCTGCAAACATTAATCCCAAAGGTAAGTTCCAACTTCCTCAGCAGGAACAGAAGTCACCTCAGATAAGATACCTGTGCAATCACATTGGGATATCAAATCAAATTTGCACCCGTTAATGAATGGCTACTTTATAGCAGTGGAGTCGGCTTTAATCAGAAACCTGTGCTTTAATTGCCACTTCTGCATTAACAAAAGAAAAGCAGAGAGGTGCAGAGTCATATCTCAGCACCCAGAACCAGGAGGGGAGAGACAGACATAGAAATGTGACCCAAGCACAACGAGCCAAGGACAACAATATGCAGGACAACACTTTCATGCTTGTAAAGGCGGCTTGAGCTGGTGACACACCTTCACCCAGAAGCTCTCACAGCCCACAGACCTTCCAGACACCAGGTATGTCCCATATTGCTAGGAGCATGCTTGCACTTACATCTTGGTTTAGCAGCGTAAGAACTCCAGGAGAGAGGAGGATGTGGTTAATTAACCAGGGGACACCGGCAGCTACTCCAAGAACTGAGCAACTCTTTGACAGATCACTGAGACACAGCAGTGACTTCCCTGTGACAGATAAACCACATCCAAACCTCCTGTATCACTGCAGGTCCTTGTGAAGTTTTGCTTCAGCGGGAACACCTCATGCAGGTAGCACTGGAGTTTTGGACCTCTTCTGCAGCTTGACTGAAAGCAAGATTTCGCCCTCCCATCCTCAAGCCCACCACTCAAGAATGTGGGCTACTGTTTCCAAGCTGCGAGGTCTCCCCTGCCTCAATTGGCTGCATGATTTCTCCTTGTAGGAACACAGACCTCCACAGAGCAACCCAAGCCCCTTGGAGCCCACGCTGCGCAGCCACATCACCATCAGAACCCACTCCCCAGCACACCAAGTGTTCTAACAAATGCTTTTGTGCAATGAATTAGCAAACAAAGTCATCAGTGCTCCTGTGGTTTCATCACAATTTCCAAACAAAAGGGCTCACATGAAGACACCTTTAGCATAATGGAAGTTCATTTTATTTTGATGCAGTTCAAGAAATGTTGTCACTGCGCTGAAACAGCGCTCTCCCACGGTGACACACAGATGCATGGCTGGCATGAGCTGGCAACTGGAGTGGCTCCCCACATCTACTTCACCCCTTTTCCTGGAGATCCAAGCAAGATTCAGAGCTGTTTCTGGACATCCAGCCTGCACCAGCTCCCCAGCCCCTCCTTCCCTCTGAGGTTACCTTGAAGTTACCTGCAAAGCACCTCCTAGACCACAGCACTTCATGACTTATGCAGGGAGGTCCCCCAAAGCCAGGGACAGTGCCCCTTGATAAAGTCACTGAGGCAGATCAGCAGCTGCTTTTCAGGCAGCAGAGTTGTCCTCACAGTAGCCACAAGCTATCCTCACACACCATTCACCCAGTCTTCAGATGGAGCAGCAGCCAGCAGGAGAAAAGCTGGTTCCTTGAGCTGTTCCAGCTGTCCACACACCAGCACACAAGGAATCCCCAAGGGAACAGAAGCACCGTAACTGAAAAGAAAGTTCAAGTCAGCTCAGAGATGGCACCCCAAGAAAGCTGGTCAGCACCAACCAGGACCAGCAACAGCAGCGCCCAGCACTAACCTGGGAGGTCTGGTAAGTACCTAGAGAAAGTTGCTGTGGGCTTCTTGTGTGAAAAAAATCAGCAGCAAAAATGAGTTGAGCCAAATTTCTTAAACCTGCAGGTTTCCCTGTAGCCCTGTTAACAGAGGACACGTGTGCAGAAGGCCAAGATGGTGTCCATCTTCAGGTACAAAAGAGCCATTGCTCCCAAGGCAAGCCACCCACTGCCACCTCCACATCAAGGCTGTCACACAACTTTCACCCTACACTACAGGCCAAACAAGGTGTGTCAGCAGAGAAACGGGCAGGCATCTCTCTCCCATAAAGCAGGTTGTGCAAGTCCCAGGCAATGAGCCTCCTCACCTCTGGGAGGTGACACGAAGAACATCCAGGCTGGTGCAAATGACACTGGACACCTGAATATGTGGTTATACTCCAGTAAGGGAAATTTAGAACACTGAATTTAAAAAAAAAAAAACAACAAACAAACAGAAGTGATTTAAGAAACAAGTTCAGGAGTTCAGGGACACTGTAGTCAAACTTCTGAGCCACAGACTTTTTTTGCAGCTTGAGAAAAGCTTCCTACTGAGGTCCAGTTCTGAATCTACCTTTCAAAGAGATCAGGCTTGTTAACGACATCAGTGCTGCAGCTCATCACCACCCAAATCCATTTAAAGCTGGAGCAAATAGCAGGGAACCACTATGCCACCTGCTGTTTCTCCTCCAGCAGCCATCAAGATTATTACCAACACTTGTCTTTTCTGACCTCTACTGCTAAGGGCAGGAAAGGTGCTGCAGTCACCCAAAAGGCCCAGACAGAAAAAAAGCCCAAATCAAATTGAAACTCACCTGACAAACAGACCATAACAAAACGTTCTGGCATTTTAAGACTGGTAGTCTGAAAAGACAACTTGGATGCAATTATTAACTAAACCAGCAGTCTTTCCTCCCAAGACTGAATGCCCCAGGAGTTGGCTCAACATGGAATTTATTGTCACAGGTTGGTGTGGATTAGGGAACTACAACAGGCAGCCACAGGAGCCTGCTGTCAGACCCAGGAAGAGCAAGCCAGGGGGAACGTTCAGGTGGACTAACCTGAGGATCTGCAGACAACAGAACAGGCTACAGGCTGCTGTAAGCAGTTATCTGCAGCTTGTGCGGGGAAGTAGAATTTAAAAAAAGAAAAGGACAACAGTTGTTCTACCCTTCCAATCTCTGCCCCAGCCAGTCACAATGCTGTTCTTCTCTCCACCTTGCAGCACACCCCTTACTCCCCTGAGCCCCCTCGTAGGCAAATGGGAAGAGGCTGAGTGATGTTTTTTATCTCCTCTCCTCCCTCCTGACATCGGTCCATTCCTCCACTCATGGAGCTCTACGCTATTCCTCAAGGCACAGACATGAAGGTCACATCGAGATGTACCAGGCTTCTTCGAGCTATTTAAGCTGTCCTCAGATTCCCCTCAGCACATTCAAGCAACAAAGTACACAATTAACTGGAAAGGAAAAGTGTCTTTTAATGGCTTCACCAGTAACAAGAGACTCTCAGCTACTGGACCAAACTACTAATGCCTCCACAGCAATAAATACAGTACAGCCAGACAGACGAGACTTTTTGTAGGAAGACAAACATGACTCCACTCCATTATTAGCTTTTTATTGTTAAAAGGACAGATCTTGACAGTGGAAAAAAGGGATGTTTCAGAAGAAGAGGATGTAGCTTCTACTGGTCCTTCAGTTCCTTCAGTCTTCTGATCGCAGATTTGACTGTCACTGCAGAGGTGGTACTGGAAGAAGAAGCAGAGTCACCCGCACGTGGCAGCAGAACAACCCGCACCAACATTACTTTTTGGAGAAAGCACTAATCATTTCAAACAGTTATCGCCTGATCGCACTGTCAACAAGGGAGCTAATTCCACTGTGATGTTCATGACAACAAAGCGTAGGCCTTTGTCTACAGCACACGCAACCCCACAAGCTCCACCTCAACCCGAATTACCCAGTCATGCATCGACTACATGCGCAAGTGCGTGGGCTCAAATTCCTAGCAACTGTTAGGCATTGGGCAAGTGTCTGCTACCAGAACTGGGGAGGGGAGAAAAGGAAAGCAAAGCAAGGGGGTAAGCAAGGGCACCATCACAGCAAGGATTCTAATGATTCAATGCTTTTACAACAAAAACAGAAGATGGAAAGAATTTTCCTTGGTGTAAACATGGGCTTGTCTATCCTGTGTGTCTCTGGACTGAAAAAGCCAGGGCAGTATAGCACCAAAAAATGCCACCTGGGCTTCAAGAGAAGAGTTCCCTTACACAATTAAAATTTTTTATAGTCAGAAGAATCAAGGAAGGAAAAAAAAAATCCCCAGCTCAGAAGCATAATTTATTAGAATCTGTTGAGGCTCTTTTCAGAATAGGTAAGAGGCTTCTCTGTCAGGTGTTGTCATACAGACAATTCCACTCTGAGACAGCTGGATGCATGAGCCACCCTCTCTGATCCTTTCCTTCCAACATCACCAAAAAACTTGCCCAAGTGTAGTACCTCATACAAGCAAAAGCTGTAGTTCACATCTCCAGTAAGAAATGCTACTACAGCCAAGGCAGAGAAGAGAATAGTTAAATAAAACTATCTGTTTCAGCACTTATAGACGTTTCCATTTCTTCATCTGAAGTTTGGGAAAAGATGCAAAGCTTGCATTTTTTAAGAATAAAACAACTGCTTTGATGAAACCCAGAGACACAAATTTTGGAGGGACCACGCAAGCCAGAAGCGGTAATACGATGGATAAAATGCAATATTCTCAGAAGCTGCACAACAGATACTGGGAAGAGTAACAATAAAATCCAATTTTGATCCAATCCAATCAAATTTTAACCATGCAAGTAAAAAAAAAACAAAACAAAACAAAAAACCAACATAGACTAGAATCACAGAATGGTCAGAGTTGGAAGGGACCTTAAAGATCATCAAGCTCCAACCCCCCTGTCATGGGCAGGGACACCTCACGCCAGAGCAGGTTGCTCAAAGCCCCATCCAGCCTGGCCTTGAACACTTCCAGGGATGGGGCAGCCACAGCTTCTCTGGGAACCCTCAGAGTGAAGTATTCCTTCCTGGTATCTAATCTAAATATCCCCTCTTTCAATTTAAAACCATCACCACTCATCTTATGTCAACTACATGAGAATAAATGCCAGCAGGAGCTTCCTAATTTCCTTACTTGTAAGTCCAGGCACCACCAGCAACTGTCTTCATGCAGGATCCACAGTGCCAGATGCCCACAGCCTTCCTCTTCATTTTAGTCTGTAATCAAAAGGGGGCAAAAAAATAATGCACTCTCCATCAGCTGAAAAAAGGCAAACAACAAATTTCAGGCAAGGACTTCAGAATCATACCACAGTATCACCTAGAAGACTAGTTAAGACAGGCAAGAGATCATGGAATGTTTTTATTTAGATTCTTCAGAACAGGAAAAAAGTCTTTCTGAAACATCTTTTCATCCAGATGAAATACAGGCGCATAACCAAAAACTCACCTTATTTTGAAGGAGAAAATTAGTAAGGAGTTACACTGGTCACAACAACTGATATTCTTGCCAATGTAACACCACTATTGTCAGTGCTCCCTGAACATCCCAAGATTGCTCTAAACCAGCTCCCCCTTGAATAGCATCTAATGAGCATGTGGTGGTCACTGAGCTCCCCTCACCCCGACAAGTCTCCATCACCTCACAAAGCTGGCAGTGGGTTTGCCGAGGGCTTGTATCAAATGGGCTTATCAACATTCACATTTCAAATCAGAAGGACATTATATATTTGGTTTTTATATATGTAACAAAAAGATAAAAGCTTTTTTAAGTTTCCAGCCACTTAAAGATAACTACTTTATAGATATAAAAACCCAATATATAGAAATATCTGGGCAAAGCTCAATGTGAATGGCCTCTCAAACTGTCAAAAACCAGACTTAAGAGCAATTTCTGATTACATACATGAGCAGGTAAGATTACTTATCAGACATTTTTCCCCATCCAGAGTAATACAGCACACAAATATAAGTAAGCAACTGCAATCAAAAGTTTTAAATAGGAAAAGCAAGCTCTTCCTCCCCAAGGCAGCCACAGAGTTACTGAGGGGAAAAAAAATAATGCCCAAATCATGTCTTAATTAGTAAGATAACAAGTGTGCTGCTTCAAAATGTATACTATGACTATACTATTTTGTGTAATGACATACACAAAATTTCTCACTATTTTGTATAATGAAGCTAAATTTATGTTTATTTTCATTTGACCACCACTATGCGTGCAGATGAAATGCCTACTAATTCCTTTAGTTTTATAAAGGATTCAGACAGTAGCCTAAAGCTCACAATAAACTAATCACTGCCTCAAAACCAGCTGACTTATCTCTTTGGTAAAAAAAAAAAAAATCACCAAAGCATAGACGTGGCAATTCTGCATCAATAACAAAGTTATTTTAAAGGCTACTTTATGGAAGGAGGTCTCTCACCTTGCCACAGAAGGAGCAGGTATACTTGGCATGCTGGCTAATTTCAATCTTCTTCACCATTTTCCTAAGGGATGCACCGTAACGGGTACCATATTTACCCACAATCCCAACCTTCTTGGTGCGCTTAGCCTGTCGGGTGACAAACCACAATAAGCTTCAGTTTTAGCGAGAAGGCAACCTCCTGGGCTGCTCCCCTCTCCCGAGACACCCCAGCAGAGCACTCAAAAGCGGCGCTGGAGCCGGCAAACGCCTCTCCTTGTGAATAAGGGGTCAGCGATGAAACGGCGAGAGGTTCACGCTGCCAAGGCCTCCTGGCCGGGCGGAGGGCCGCGGCCTGGCAGCCGAGCCCCAGCAAACCCACCCCCTTCCTCAGGCCCAGCCCGACTCTACCGGCCGCCGCCACCCCCGTACCGCTCAGCCCGCTCCGAACCCGGTCTCGGCCTCCTCCCGGGATGCCCATTCCTTCTCCCAGCCTCTCCCCCGGCCCGCCACTGCCATCGCGGCCCACTCCCCACAGGCCGCCGAGGCGGCACCGGGCCCCTCCGGCAGCTCAGCGCGGGAACAGGGCCTGCGCCGGGGCTGCACCCACGCAGAACCCCGGCCCTCCCGCTCCGCCCCCCTGCCGAGCCCCACGGCGCCGGCCCGATGGCGGATGGCGGTGGATGGGCCCCGGCACCCCAGCATCACTCACCATCTTCCTGCCCGGCCCCGGCGGAGAGAGGAAGCCTCACTGCACAGGCGCACTATGAGCCGGCGCCGCCGGAAGTAACGATAGAGGCGCCCGCGCGTTGAGCAGAGGGGCCTGTCGGCGGGCCGCTCTGTAGCGGGGCGGTGCCGCGCTCTATGGTAGCACTGTGCCGTGTGTCCATAGTGTCTGTCATGGCTGTAGGGTTGTATGGCGGGTCACAACATTTCGGTCACAACCACCCCAAGCAACGCTTCAGGCTCTGGGAAGAGTGGCTGGAGAGCACAGAATCACACAATTTCTATGGTGGTCAGGGACTTCTGAGATCGTCGGCTCCAACCGTACACACACCAAGAAT
>VXBW01005695.1:1955291-2015892 GCA_013400375.1 Thinocorus orbignyianus | reverse complement strand
AACCCCACCAAAACAAACCCAAACCCCACAAAACAAATCATCCAAACCAACAGTCTCGGCCACTAGAGCATGCCCTGAAGTGTCACATCTACACGTTTCTTAAATACCTCCACGGAAGGTGACACTACCACCTCCCTGGGCAGGAGGTATTCAAAAGACAGGTTGACAGTGCTCAGTGAGCGGTTGTTTCTTATCAGAGTTCAGTTGATGGTTGGACTAGGTGATCTTAAAAGGTCCCTTCCAACCTAGACAATTCTATGCCTTTCCCTGGCTGGGCTCCATGTATTTGGAGATGCTCATGGACAGATGCTGCATCCCCTCGTGGCTCTTGCTTTGAGGATTTGAACACATTTTAGTTCCCTGTGTTGCACCAGGCTCCCTGTTCCCTGATGATCCCTTGAAGCTCTCCTGGCACCCCAGCAGGTCCTCCCAGGAGCTGGTGGGTCAGAGCCCTGTTCCAGGTGAGGGCTCAGCAGGACTTTGAGCAACAGTATTTATTTATATCTCCCTCTGCTGAGTCAAAATCTCATTTGATAGATCCTAGGAATATATTTGCCCTTTTCAGATCCTCATCATAATGATGACTCACAGGATACATCTTTGATACCAATGTATTGAATAAAGAAAAAAAAAAAAAAAAAAAAAAGTTCCTTTGGGGGCTTTGTGACTGCTTGGTTAAAAAAAAAAAAAATTAAATTAAATTGTCCAGGGCAGAGGATTTACTGCTGCTCTCCAGCCTGTACCTACAGAGTTAAAGTTCATCGTGACAGTACAGCGCATGGTCACATCCTTCATCTTTGGGACTACATAGAGCTCTACCGACAGCCAAACACACAGCTCCCTCAGACAACAGCCCTTCCCAGCACTGCCAAAATAAACGTACATTTCCAAGTGACTGAGATGGATAGATACAGACAGGCCAGCACAGCTTCAAAAGCCTTGCCTTGACACTCCACCACCTTCAACTCCTCTGCATGCCCAAGGCTGGCCAGCTTTGTGTGCTGAATTCACATTTTGAATGGCTCCCTCTTATTGTCCAGGTATTTTTACTTGTTGTTCCTTGTTTGGCATCCTCCCTGAAAACATGCCTTTCTCCAACAAAGGTGAGAGCACGGAGGCAGGCATACAAGCAGGCACTCAGTCACAGTAAATTGCTCCACGATCCACCAGGATGGGTCCTTCCCCCAAAAAAGTTACAGCTGTACCATCTTTGATGGGCAGGTCTAAGAGTCCCCAAAAGCACTACATGTTCCTGAGCCCACCTGTGAGTCTCACCGGCCACCTGCACAGTGCCTCGGACACATCTCATCAGCAAACCTTGGATATTCTGTCTGAGCCTGCTGGCAGCTTCCCAGCCACCTCCTCACCATATTAATGACAGACTAATGGTGTAATTTGGCTAAGGCCTGCACAGTCTTTCCAATCCCTTGATGTAGTGACTAAAAGCACTTTCCAGCAAGATTCTTCTCTCCTTTTTCATCTAAAAAAAAAAAAGCGAACCTCAAGTGTACTTGAAAAACCTTTGTAACTCTGCAGCAAACTGGCTGAGATTTTATGGGTCCTAACAAAGAAAGAGTATACCTAGTGTTCCTCTAACAGGGCTGGGATTTATCAATATATGGCTAAGATACATTGTGTTTATGAGTAGCAGAATTCTCCAAGGGTACTTTCAGCAGATTTTAGAAAAATACTGTTTTGAAGTAGCTGTAACTTTACAAAGAGGAAGAGAATTACTCCTATAGGAGACAACAATATGGGTATACAAATAATGTCTTCCTTATTTTTTTTTTCAGTAGGCAGACAGCAACATTTCTCACCTCTTAGAACAACCCTCTCTGCAAGTAGAAAGTTCACGTGTCCTAGAAACAGATGAAGTATTCTGTGTTCAAGAAGACAGACGTTTAAAAATGCCAAAAAACGTGCATTTATCTCCTGGTCAGCTGCTGGAGCAAGAGAAATGATGTTTAGCTGTCTGTCTCAAATCCAGAGACAAAGCATTTCCTCCAGTTGGCCAGTCACAGTCCTCCAATTCTACTCCTCTTTTGCACACACACCAAAGCACCTTCTGCAGTCATGAATGAAAAGCAAGTCTCCACCCAGCACAATTGCAAACACAGCCTGCAGGGCATTTCCATGACGACACTTGCTGAAAATGGGATAGTCAAACCCTTTGATGCAGGAAAAAATATCCTAGTTATTATCAGGTTGATATTGTAGCACAAACATTTTCCTCCTTGACCGTGGAAGAAAGGGCTTTTTGTCAGTGCCAGGTCTATCTGCACATGAGCAAGCACACCACCTGCACAGCATCTTAGCTCCTGGCCTCCAGAAGCTAAATATAAGCCTTCAGTTTGCTTTCCCCTCCCCCTTCTCTACCAATTATGGCTGTAAAGCATAGCTAACTCACCACACCTCTGTGAAATTATACCTTCTCCTGTTCTCCTTGGTCACATTTGCTTAATACTAGCCCATTTCCAATTCTTCTAATACCAAGAACAGAAGTGCGAGAGACATTAATTTAAGATCATGCTACACTCCACTAGCAATAATACAGAAAAAAATAATAAAGACAACCATGCAGAGATGCCTAAAAAGACCAATAGTGATAAACAGAGCCATGTGCCTTTACATCAAGCCCACATCAAAAGCGGCCTCTAGATTTTTTTCAGAGACATTCCTAGCATGGGGTCAGGCAACAGCAAAGGGACAGCAAATGCGTCACAAGCTCCTGAAAGGAATTGAAGAACGTGTTTGCTCAGGTGGCACCAAGGCTGGGACTTCAGGTCTCCTAGTTCATGAGGCTGAGAGAGAATGACAGAGACTATCACAAATCAAACCCAGGCATTTTAGTCACTGCATCAGGCAACAGTGTTGCTGCTGGCATTCTCAGTGTAACGCCATAGAGCTGTAAAGAGAGCAAGTAACAGGTCCTAGGGTACCCGCCTAAATGTCTTATGCAAGTAGTTGTTGATTCAAGTATCATGGGAGCTCTGCTTTTGAAAGTTGGTGAGTTTTATAAAGCCCAAAGTGTCCCCCAAAAGATCTTTCAGACATTGTAAATATTTTTAAAAAACGCTATCATTTCCATATATTTCTCAAGCTTAAGGTCCAAATGGGAGATGAAAATCTAAAACAGGACAAGTACCGAAGCTTGGGAACCGTGACTTAAACCAACTTTTTATTGAAACAGCTCAGTCCAGAATCAGTTTCTTAAAAAACAAGAGCAAAAGTCCACACCGCACATGTCCCCCTGTCCCCACTCACCTGTGGAAATCAGTCTCAAGTCTTAAAGAAAACACCCACCCACACACTCTTCCTGAGGAGTCAGGCTTAATCCCTGTCAGCCAACACAAGCTTCACCATCCACTGGCACAAGAACCATGTGCCATGGAACAGGTCCTGAGATTTAGCGGATAAGGCCAGAGCTCAGTGTGCTCAGGCAGACACGTTGCCCAACAGGCAACACACACCTCCTTGGTTTCAAGGTACTGACTGCTCTGCACAGACAAAAATCTGGGGTCCTTCTTCCTCTCCCTCACCTCCACAAAGCATCAAGATCTGTCTGGATCCTTTCTTCTCACTGCCAAACCAAATACAAGTTTGTGAGTGACTGAAGTAAGGGCCAAATTTTGCCAGTTAACTGGCTCCTATAAATATAAACTGAAATTCTTGGAGACGGAAGACTGATTATTAAAAGCACTCTGCAGCTGCTGAGAAGCTAGCTTTCACAATAGTTCTGCCTTGTGCACAGACAACCATTACCTGCTTTTTAAACAAAACAACTGTGGAAGCTGACATGCGTGCTACTTGCCCATGGCCACTCAGTCATCAGCAAACCCAGGATTGTGAAGCCTGCAGGCTGCCAGGTGTGCGCCGCTCATCTGTCACACCGACAGACTGCCTTCTCATCCTTTGAGACAAAACGTACTAGAGATACATAAAGTCTTTTATTTTCGAAAACTGAAAAAATACTACTTGATTGCTTTTTTTGGTCTCTTCTTTTTAATTAAAAAAAAGTCTCTCAGCAACCTTCTCTTTTCCTGTCACCATTACTTTTTAAAAAACTCCTCAATCCGCCGCTTTCTGGGTGGACTCGCTGAAGGTGTCTCTCCTTCTGTATCTTGCAAGGCACTGCCAGAGTCAAACTCACAGCAAGCATCAGCTGCCTCCAAAAGCAAAGCTTCATCAGTGTCATCTCTGCTCTCAGAGAAGGTCCTCTGGAAAAGGTCATAGACGGTCTTCTGCTTTGGATCTGGCTGAGAAATGATGATAACAGACAGAATCTGCATAAACGTTGTCATATAAAACCAAAGTGAGCAACAGTCAGAGGGCACAGCCCCTGAGACAGGGCCCATGTGTGTATATAACATCTCATATATCACACATACATATATACAGATATATCTCAGAAACAACTATATGCTATGGAAGCTATCATGTATCCTTGCATGCAGCAGGTTTGAGAACCCTGTACACAGTCCAGATCAGGGTATGGATCCTGGAGCAGTTGATCTGTGGCATTAAAGGCAGAACAAGTGTAAAGTCAGCCTGCCAGTCACCTGCCAATCTAGACATACACAAGCCAAAGACCATTCAACCCCTCCCAGGGAGCATCGATATTCTTTCAGGTCAATTACCTTAGGGCAGTAATTAGTGGATTCAGCTGTTTCAGAGAAATTGGTTTCTGAAAGACCAGCTTCCCCCAGCACTTCAATTTTCTCTTGAATCATTGGCCTAGGAAGGATAAACAGATATTACTGAAAGGAAGAAAATATCATGCAAGGACACTGTGTCATTTACTATGTGTAGATGAAAATAAAAGATGTAACAGGGGTATAAAGATGGCTTTTCTACCAAAGCTTGTTAGTTCCTCAACCTGTCCTGCTCTTGTTTATGACGACTGTACTCTCTCGAGCTATCAATCAACACAATTTAAGTAAGCATCAGTCCAATCTAAATAAGTAAGAAAAGGATTTCAGGCTATAAATATTTGGAGAACACACATATCCAATAGGGAAACTAGTTGACTGAGGCAACACCAGTGGCAGGAAGTCAGAATAAAAGACGCAGGCGATTGGGGTTCCCTTTAGCTGCAGGTTCAGCAACGGCAATCCCCATCAATAGACAACATCGGCATTTCTAGGCTATCTCCTGATGAAATGCAGGATGAAGAATCCATCACCAGCCCAAGAGGCTGAGAGGTCCCAACCACACCTGCAAACTGGATGCTTTGAAAGAAGCAAAGGCTACAGCACAATCAATTTACCAAATAGCCTTGTTGTCTTGTCCTTTATCTCGCCTTTTAAAAGGGCACCACTCTCCTCCTTTGAAGAGCCATATTTCCTTCCCATTTAGCATTAATGACTGCATGGACAGCATTTCACAAATAAAGGCAGAATTACTGTCATTAACTTTTCATGAAATGTGGGCGATGCATCAGTTTCCAGATCCCTGCATTGTAGGGTTATAATTATTTGCCATCATGATATTCTGGGAACTGCACAAGTTCGCTTAGTTCATTTGGTCCTTTAAACAAGGTAATAAAGATGTAATTTTAGACTTTAAACGAACCAGCTGGTGCATAATTTTTTTTCATCATTTGCAGGTCAGTTCCCTTGCAACACTAAGGATTGTTCAGATTGTCCCCTTCCCCAGGATGTCAGATTCCCCATCCCAGTGTCCACTGATAGCTCTCACTGAAGTCAAAAAGGCTCAGACCCCAGTGCTCCAAAGGTGGGTCAGCAGCACTTCTTTAATGCATCCAAAAGGCTCACAGAATAGGAGGAGGAAAGCAACAGCACAGTCCTCCACCCCATCTCCCTGTCCAAGCTCTCAGCAGCCAGATTGCTCCTCAGACCTGATCCACGATACACTGAAGCATCTCCAGTTGACTTTGTTTGAAAGTACTCAGTACTCTTACAGTATCTCAGCACACAAATGTTCTGGGCTGTACCTAAGACAATTCCTTCTCCTTATACAGAGGCCATGAAGGTTTTAGATGGGTCAGCTCTCCCACAATTTCTCTCAACAGCCCTTTCTTTGTCAGATAACTACTGCTATTCCTCCTGCTTGTCATCCACTCAGTTACGTCCAGTGTGGCCAGGCCACCGACTCACAGCAGCCCTGCTTGGCACTTACTGCTCCTCTCCTCACAAGCTGTGGAAACAATTAAGCACCTCATATGTGATATGTGACAAGCTGTGGAAATAGGTAGCAGGAGAACCAAAGTGTCTTCCTCCCTTCCTACCATAAGTAGTCATCTGCTGTGCCTTTAGCCACCAGGTAGTGAACATTAACAGAGCTGGTCTGTCCAATTCGATGTGCCCGATCTTCTGCTTGGATCAAAACCTTTACATAAAAACATGACAAAGAAAATAAAGTCAGAGCTGCAACATCTAAGAAATAGCGTAACCAGCAGAGAACAAGGAGATCTTATTGTGCTTAGTGACTATTTGTCATCTGGATCCTGTTAACACTGACATCCTCAAGCACAGACTAAGCCAAGAAGTAATCTGGTGCACAGGTTCCCAAAAGGCACTGAGCATTTATCAAAAGTAGAGGGTCAGCACTGATGGTGGACTCTTTCAGGTCTTTGCTGGGTGAGCTGTTGAAAGTTATGTCAAGTTAAGAAACAGGAGCACATTTCCCTTTTACGCCATGTTCTTCAGCCCACAAGCTGTGTAACCAGCCCCACTGGTTCCAGCCCAGGCACCTGCAGGTGCACAGACAAGTAGCCAAGAGAGAAAGACAAAAACTCTAGAGAAGATCCCCTGCCCATTACATCTCCTCCTAAGCACCGATGTTTCTGCTCTCCAGGGAGTATCCCGCCCTCATCCCCTGAAGAATGCATACCCCTGGATTCCAGAAGAGCTCTGCAAAAACCACCAGGTCTGCAGCAGACAATGTCAGGCCCATGTTTGCAGCAGTGAGGGACAGGATGGCTACAATCTGCTTCTCTGAGAGCTGGAACTTCTGGCACAGGGACTGCCGCTCAGCTGAAGGTGTGGAGCCATCAATGCGAATGTATTCGACTCGCTGAGAAAAGGCAGAAGGTTATACTTTTTAGAGGCCTTTTGTCCCCTTTTCTGTACCCTCCCTTCCATGTTTCAGTGGATTCTGTTTCCCTTCCCCATGGCAGTATCAGGAAAGTTAAAAGGCAAGTTGGACTTTTAAGACCTTTCCTCATCTTTAAGGCAGAGGCACTGTAGTTCAGCATGTAATGTACCTCCTCTCTGTTCACAGTGCAGGACAATGCTCTTACATCCATTGCTCTCCCACCAGTCCTGGGCAACAGGAAGGACAGCATCAAGCTGGCAACTCAGGTACAGCAGAAAGGCAACTGGCTTAATATGAAGCTGAAGACTATGTGCTGATGATGCAGCTGCTACAACCTCCCCAAGTTTGCCCTGGTTTGTGATGGGAGGAGATGAGATCCCACACAGCTCTGTGGTAGGCTCTGGAGAGGTGTGACAAACCTGTGTGATGGAGGGCCATAACCCTTCAGTGTCTAACCCCCTTGCTCTACTGGAGGATGCTGTCACAGAGGTAGCAGAGGCACCGCTGCTACTGTGGTGGAATCATAGAATCATAGAATGGTCAGAGTTGGAAGGGACCTTAAAGATCATCAAGTTCCAACCCCCCTGCCATGGGCAAGGACACCTCTCACTAGAGCAGGTTGCTCAAAGCCCCATCCAACCTGGCCTTAAACACTTCCAGGGATGGGGCATCCACAACTTCCCTGGGCAACCTGTTCCAGTGCCTCACCACCCTCACAGTAAAGAACTTCTTCCTAATATCTAATCGAAATCTCCCCTCCTCCAATTTAAAACCATTACCCCTCGTCCTGTCACTAGACTTCCTGACAAAGAGTCCCTCCCCAGCTCTCTTGTAGGCTCCCTTCAGACACTGGAAGGCTGCTAGAAGGTCTCCCCGGAGCCTTCTCTTCTCCAGGCTGAACAGTCCCAGCTCTCTCAGCCTGTCCTCATAGGAGAGGTGCTCCATCCCTCTAATCATCTTGGTGGCCCTGCGCTGGACCTGTTCCAACAGTTCAATGTCCTTTCTATGTTGAGGACTCCAGAACTGGACACAGTACTCCAGGTGGGGTCTCACAAGCACAGAGTAGAGGGGGAGAATCACCTCCCGTGACCTGCTGCTCACACTTCTTTTGATGCAATATTAACTTAAACCATCTTTCACACCACCCAGCATGATCTAGAACTCTTTAGGGGTGCAATCCATGAAGTCTCACGTGAATAATTAGCAAAACACTCTTTAAGTCAGAGAGATGACTGGCAGGTTTGTCAAGTCTCCATACAGTATTCCAGTTCAAAAATGTAAGAGCACCACAGAGATAAAGGAAAGCAGCCACAGCTGGACTTGGGGTGCTACGTTCTCCCTGTCTGAGGAAAGCAGAGATGGCCACACAGGGTAACACGCTCCTCCAAGAATTCACAAGCCCCAGGGCAGATGATGGAGATTAAAGAACATTAAATACAACAAAAGCCATTCAGCTAATACAAAGTGCATCCTGTGAGGCATTCATCCTGACAGCTCAGCTGCCTCAGTGAAGGGCACATCCAGCAGCAGGCAATTACCTCTGCCACTAACTTTCATAAACTATCTGACTGGCAATAACTCCGGGGAGCTCTTAAACAGCTTTGGAGCTGGAATACTGATAGAGTTAAGACAACTTATTCAATTACTTACTTTTTTCTCCAGCTCTGCAACTATTGCATCCAGCATTATCTTGTGATGAGCAAACACCAGGAATTTATCACTCCCCCTTTCCAGTAACTCCAGGATGTATTCTCTACATGAAGAGAAAAAAACCCCCAAAACTCTATAAACTATGTCCTGAGAGAATACAGGCTTTGCACACAACAAATTTTAAGGATACTGCTTATCTATACATAGAAACCAGGAAATAAGCTAGCATAAAAAAGTTGCAGTAAAATGCAGGTAGCAAGTCAAACCTCCTACAGATTAAAAAAGACACTGCAGGAAGAGCCAGTCATTTTTCTTCACCGCAGCTGGACAGTTGCCTATATTTAAACTTGTGTATTAACCAGTTTATTAGATCCTACTTGAAACATGACATCCCAGATCAATCAGGAGGTAATTTTTACTTATTTGACAACCTCATCCACCCTTCTGTATTTCTAACTTTTGCACAATCACTAAGGTAATCTGTACACAATTATCCTTCCCATGTATACTTAGGATTGCTTTTATTTTAGAAGAAAAATGCATCAGAGTATCCTGAAAGTAGCTTTTCTTGGAAGGGTTCACGCTTACAATTTACTACAGCCTAACAATCTAAATATATCAGCCATTTCTAGTAATTATCTATATGTATATAGGATACTGACCAATGAAAGGTAACAAGACTCCTTTTAAATGCAGTTAAACAGTATTAATTAAATCTGGCTTTTTCCATGGACTAATAGCTGAGCTGTAGAACCCATTTCCACGTAGTAAGCTGCGATACAAATGGAGCCTGAAAAACACCTAAAAGCCTAGCATTTGTAACTAAGTATAGCAACAGCTATCAGAACAGATGATACAAATGTCATTTTTTCTTTGGAATAACACGGTTGTTGTGAAGATCATAAATACCAAGTTCTCTGCTAAATACAACACAGCTTAGGTCAGCAGCAACTGTCAGAAAGCACCAAGCAGAATTTCCAGCGCTATATTAAGATGTGTCAGTGCTTTGCAGACAGATCCCAGGGTTTGTGACATTCAGATCCCAATTATGTGAGAATATCATTTAATAAAGAAATCTGGGAAAGAAGTGGGATTGCTGAGTTTTAAAGCAAGTATCAAAGTAATCATTCAAGTGTAGCAAGCAGATGCCAACACATTACAATTACTTTATATCTCATTCCCATATCGCATTTAAAAATTGGCTAGTCACTTCAGTGGAAGCAATGAAAGACACTGTCATTAAAGGTAAGACAGTACCATTGCCTAGGTGATACCATTTACTTTAAGCTGCTAATGTACAGTATTTTAAGTGCTACTAAGCCCCAGAAAAAAAAAAAAACAAACTAGTTTCTGTCAGAGACTCAAGTAATTAGCACTTCATGGTTTTATATTCAGTTCACACTTGCAACTGAATATGAAAGGAAGGAAGTCTTCTAACTGTACAATAACAAAAAAGGAAAAAAACCTCTTCTACAGAAATGAGCGCTGGGACTCTGAAGTACAGTTCTGTGCCAAACAGGCAGATTCTGCAGCAAGGTCTGAGACTGTGAAATCACACAGCACGCATCAGCTGGTCCTCACATTCAGAGGGCTGCAGAAGAGTAAATTGTTTTCATGTTATTAGCATGCTCTATGACTTAAAGCAACTCCTTTGCAGACCCAACAAAAGGCTAAGGATGAAAGGGCACACCTATGATAGAAAACTTTTGCTACTGAGGTCCCATGTGGAAAAGCCAGGAACTTCAGCAGGGGCTGTGACCTCCTCAGAGCATGCTGTAACTGAAGCTCAGTCCATCTCATGTATTTTTTGGCTCACAGTTCCTGCTGCAGCAGGACTGCAGCATTTGTTTTCTTAAATTCTGTTGATGCTTTTAGTTTCATTACTCCTCTCTTCCTTAAATTGAGATAGGGTCCAGACCAGGGAACTTGATCTAAGTCCTAAACACCAAGTAATTTTAGACGGTTCAAATGACAGTTTAGATCTAAATCTGGAATGAAATCAGAGGACTTATTCAGCCTACAAACTCTGAGAGAAGAAAACGTTTAGTGCATTGTAATTAAAATCAATTTTTTCTAAGCTGGCTCGAGGCTATGCTTCATGTCCCTGCAACTGTTATCTCTAAGGCACCGTTTTCCTGTTCTCAGTGGAAAAAACACATTTTCCTAGGCAAGAATGAAGTAATGACATGCAGCTTACACAACTGAATGGATTTTAGCTTCTGCCGTTGTGTTGTAGAAGAGGAGAAGAGCTTCCTTCTCCTGTTGTTTCTGCAGAGAGAAAGATAAATAAGCGTGAGTCTCAGAAATGTCTTTTCTCCTTCTTGCTTACAGATCTGGGATATGCGAGGCTGCCAATAAACACTTTACTAGAATAAAAATCAGCCTAAAAATGCACAAAAGGGGACTGGAGGGGAAAGTCTCCTACTCGCCACCGGGCATGGCAGATAGTCACACACTCCTATTTCTGACACCTCCCTTCCTACCTCCTACTCAACTCCTACAAGTTGGATGACAAGCATATCACAAACAGAGAAAGCATTCCCCAACTAAAATGCCAAGGAAAAACTCCTAAGTTCTTACAAAAATGTATTAGCAACCTGAAGCCTAGAACATGCATTTACCATCCATACAAGAAAAACAAATGAAAAAAAGTTAAAACACACTCTTTGCATTGTTGGCTACTGCTGTGGTCACAATGCAGCTTCAACAAGGCTGTGTTTGTAGGGTGAATGTGGTTATAAGGCAAGATGGAAGAGTAAGTAGGGAGGCAGGAGGCATGAAAGACAATTAGAAAGGACTAATGAGAGAGGAAGAAAGAGAGAGGAAATGGTATTTCATGCAAAAGGACAAAACAGACCACATAAATCAAAAGGAAAAAAAGCTGAGCTGTTTTGATTGTGTTGTACATTCATTTAAAACTGTGCCTTCACACGAGGTGTGGCTCTGACCTTCCTGGGAACTCAGGATACTGGTTTTCCACTCATGTTTTTAAATAAAGGTACCTGAAATACCAATGGCTCATCATGAAAACAGTTTCTGACTTACACTGTCATATCCTTTGGTCATCTTCTTTGCTTCAGCTGCCAAGACAGCTTTGGTCTTTGCACTGATGCCCTCAGGAGCCACCACAACCATTTTGCGTTGCTTTGCTGGGAGCTGGGAAAGCACATCTGATTTCAGACGTCGGATCATGATGGACTCTTTCAGCAAAATTTTCAGTTCAGTTAAGTTGGATGATCCAGAATAGTCCCAACCCCATGGCATCTGGGAAAGATCAAAGCAGTTATCAGTGTCAAACTTACAAAAGACTGGTCTGGAGGCAATCCAAGAGTAGAGTAAACTTCCAGGGAAACTGGACAAGCCAAGAACTTAATGGTCAGTAGCAACAGAGATTTGACAAAAATGGCAGTATCACAGAAGTATACCAACTAATCCACCCAACACGAGAAGGTAACTGAAAAAAATCCCTTTTTCCTATCTACAAGACTATGCTGAGAGGTAAGGATTCCTCCCACAGCACTGTGCCCCGCTATCTACCCTCACACAGTAAGGTGCGGCGCTCCTGAGCTGCTCTCCACTTGCAGCTATGGGCAGGCTGACAGCACTCACAGCAGTTCTGTACACACACGTTTATCTCAGCATTAAGCAGAAGGAGACAAAAATCCTAACAGCATGAGGACAAACAGCCTTAACCCAAAAGTGTTCACAGAGATGTTACACTTGTCTGATGTGCCTAGCAAATGCTAGGTCAAAATTGCCTGTTTTTCATTGTCACCCATCTTTTGATCTGCTTCCTGACATACTCCGTTTCTGCCATTATCATGTTTGGCTCAGACTCAAGCAAACCATAAATAAATTGTGGCCCAAAATAAATCACTCCAAGCATTGTCTTTTCAAAGCATCATCACTTGAAAGCTCCTCTGAACAAAACCTTCATTACTCCTCCTTGAAGCACTCGCCTCTGTACCTGCTCTATCCTCCAAGATCTTGTGTGCAATTAATCTCAGCTCATCACTTCTCCTACTAGTAACCCTATGGCCTGTCATTTGCTCTACACAGAAGAACAACTAAGCTGACAAAACAGTGGCATCAAAATTGGTACATCGCTCTAAAGAAACATCTTTCTTTTGGAGAGGAGACCAGTAACATTCTTACGCTAAAATAAAGAATAAAGAGATACTTTCTGCTGGAGTTTCACAAATAAATATATAAAATACAGCTACAGTAATACTGAAAACCCAGGGAAGGGGGAAGGGAAATCTTCCTCTCAGATCCAAATCCAAGTCTTACTGGCAGTGTCACCAAAAAAAGCCAAAAGTACAACCTTCAGTCCTGGAACAACAATACAAAGTAACCCCCTCCATATATATACATACACCCTCTTAAACTGCACGTAATGGAGATGTGAGGAGCCTCAGCACCAACCTCTTTGATCTGCTGTTCCACTCTCACAGCACCACATTAATTGCTAAAATAGATTTAGCCTTAAAAATCTATTTATCTTTTATTTGCCTTCCCCAAGAGAAACCTGCTGCAACACAGAAATGTAAGTAAAATGGGAAAAAACTCCAAAGAATTAACTGCACTCTCCATCCTCCTGTGGAATGTATAAGATAAAAAATAAATCGTACCAGCCATGAGGTTAGTGATGTTACTGTCTGTATTAAGGGATGGTGCTTTGATGGAATAGGAATGAGAACATACTATGAGACAGAAAAAGGAAGAATCAAACCACTTACAGGCAATTAAGACCTCTCTGATACCTGGAGGTGAACATTCCTACTTCAGGTTGAAACATAACAGGACAATCTGCAATTCTATTGACATGTTGTACTGACGTGAACCTTTAAATGACTTTGGATTCTGGCACTTTTAGCCACCATTAAAACCGATTTGGCTTAATCTATTCCTATTTAATTATGGTAGCATCTGATTATCTACAGTTGGTTCATAGAATCAGGAAACAATTCAAACCCTAGACCCAAAGCCAGTTTTGATCCCACAGAGTTAAAACTCTGGCTCCAAGAGTAGCAGTGTAAGAGTGCAGTGCAGATACATCCCTCCAGTCTGTGCAAAGCTGGCTCAAGTCTAGCTGGGCTTATTAGCTTCAGGCATGCTGCAGGAAAGTTGACCTCGCTGCATCTCTTCAGGCTTCATGGACCCAGCAGAGCAGGGGTACAGAACCAAGAAGCCCCGTAAGTTCTCTGCCCACACTGCTCAGTGTGCTGGTAGCTAAGTAGCAAGGATCAACACTGACCATGCTGCTGAGCAAGCCTTGCTATGGGGCCTGGACAAAAATCCTCAGACTACCTCATTCTACTCATGCACCCCATGTTTTTCCACTTCCCACTCCCATAACAAGTCACACATCTGCTTTGTGTCCACGTCCACTTTAGAAAAGTAGCATCATCATAACTGAAAGAACAAGGCACAAACAGAGCCAATATACCAGCTACTGTCACATTAAAAAGTGTCCATGGGCAGATTCCCTACAGTATGTTCAGATTACTATATTTCTTTTATGGTGACTGTTGTTGGAACAATTTGTGAAGAAACATGCTAATTCTGTACTGCACCTAGCTAGTGATAAAAAAGATGATTATTTTTGGAATTATTAAAACACAAGTTTAGTTTATCCTATTGTAGAAAAGAAGAGAGAGAAAAAAAAGAGAAACTATTATTTTGCCAAAACACACATCTGGCTTTGATCCATATAATTCCAGAACAAATGCTTCCAACTGTGATTTTCTTACCAAAGTGTTACAGCATCTTACATGAGTCAGTAAACTTATTACAGTGTTAGCAGAAGCTGCCAAACTCTTACAAATTCAGAGCGTGTGCTCAGATAGAAATTATTTAATATTTGCCAACTTCACCCAGCTTGAAAAATGAATTCACAGCATGTATTTTGGGAAACAGACTTGAGATATTTTGTAAATAAGCAGGTGACATTTCACTTGCTGTATTTTTAAGAGTACAGATGCTGGGAGGTTGAATTACAAAATGATAAACTTTTATTTTATATCTTTTCTAATTACAACTCCCAGGCATTTGAAATTTTCTGTCATAAAATCTATTATCTTCAAGCAGAAACAAGTCAGGTTTTAGTTTTAAATTGAATGGTTCAGGGTTTGTCAAAAATTTTTAATCTTATAATGCAATCAGGTTTATTATTAATATCAAAACATTTTTACACAGCACCTTTCATCCTGACAGATCTCCAAAAGCCTCGCAAAACCTCTCTGTTTCTGAGCAATTCCATCCTCACTCACAATGCTGCCACTTTCAGGACAGAAAGAAGAACCTATTTAAGTAATGACAGAAGTACCACAAGAGTTCTTCACAGAGGATGTAACTCCTAACACAATCTCTGGTTGGAGCTGCAAAAAGGAACATGAGGGACATACTACAGCCATGAGGGAACAACTACAATCATCAAAACACCTCTTCATTTACTCATTGCTGAGTAGATCTATAGCAGTCCAATATTCAGCAGTCCCATTTTTTCCTCTAATAACCATCCACATCTCTTCATTTCCAGGAGCTCCGCTTCTTCTCTAAACAACCAAATTCCTTCTAGGTTCACGCTATCATTTACTGACATTAACTGCTGCAAAATATCCCAGGCAAGCACTGAGAAGACCACTAATGTTCCACTGTCTAGTGGAGACAGGTCAAACAGAGAAACAAAATTGTACTAGAAACCCTGCAGAGGTTTTGAGGGGAAGCTGATACAGACTGTGACCTCCATGCTGAGTTTCACTGTAGGTTGAAAACTCATTTACACAGAATACACTGTTACAATCTGGATCTTGCAAAACAATTTCATTTCTTTTATCCAATTCAACGTCTTACCCGAGTTTCATGTCTCGTAATTGAAGGAACAGCTAGTCACGCAGAACTTCACCCTCAAAAGGTTTATAGAACTCCAAACCTATTTAGAGTTACACATTGCAATTCAACTTTCCTTTTTTACTGCAGAAAACCAATGAGATGAAACTGCATCTCTTAATTTCCCCCCTAGGAAGCATTCTGGCTACTGCTCAGACAGGAATCTTTCAACAAAGATAAGGAAGCTCAGGAGAAGACGTGGCCCTCTCCCTCCATAGGATTCCTACTGCGGATGGAGAAACAGTAAGTCTGTCCTGTGCCAGAAAAGCTGTGCTTTGCTAACATGAATGCTGCCATCTTCTAGAACTCAAGCTCCGTGTCTGTGACTCCGCACGCTAGATGACCTTACTTTTACTAATGGCAACAGCATGTAAGCATGAAAGCCAATGAACTGCTCATCCAGCTCACACATTTGGACACACACAGCACAGCACTACACCAGCAATGAGAGTAAAAGTGCACATTCAGATCTAGGAGAAGGGGGACTTGAGAACTTTATACGAGATTGAAATATCAATCATCTTAATGGAAATTTGGCATATGTTAGCTACCCTAAAGAGAAAACAAACACAAAAGTCCTACAAATAGCTGTAACTATTTTTAATGGCATACACTGATGATATTCAGTTCTTCTGGAAATATTTTTGAGCACTGAAACGGTCATTTGGTGTTTCCAACCACTCTGCTGAAAGTTATTGCCCAGTCCTACAAAAAATGAGGCACAATAAGTGAAATAGATACTCAAGAACAAAGCAGAGCAAGCAAGTTCATGCACCACAGGTCCGTGCTCACACTGCTACATGCCTGTCCTAGAGAAACTGGAGGGCAAGGCAGATTAGAGGGCTCTTGCTCCAAATCTTGGAGGAAATTTGGTTCCCCTTTTTGTGTCTATTCAACCAACACAGAAGATCCTAGAGCCTCCTTGTATAACAGGCAGCAGCAAAAGCTCTTCTAGCAGTGTGCATTCCACCCCAGATGTGGCAAATCCAAGCCCTGGAGAGTTCCCCGTACATTGAGAGCAAGGCAAACACCCGCCACCATGGCTGCAGCTGCTGGCCTCCTGCAAAGCCAAGATCTTACAGTGGCTGGACTCAATGACTCTGTTGAAACCACTGCTGAGCAGCTGGCAGAGATAAGAGAATTTAATTTATTTTCAAGACATACTGAGGACCACATCCACTTCTTGAATTAGAAGAGGGTGGAATGCAGAGACAGACTGCAAATCTTCATTTACCTGGAAGTATAAAATTCAAAATCCAAGCAACTGAGGTCTTATTTTGTTAAACTGTCACTAAACCAGACTAGAAGCTGGTTTGAGGTTTTTTTTGTTTGTTTGTTTGTTTTTGTTTTTTGTTTTTTGTTTTGTTTGTTTGTTTGTTTTTGGTTTTTTTTTTTAACCAATTAGCCCAAACTTGGAGCTGCCTAAAGGCCCCAGAGTTATTAAGCCCATTTCAAACACTCTGGGGGCAAGTTCCTTTCAGAATAGGTTCAATTCCCCTATGGCCTTATTTTATTTTATTTTCTCTTCATCTTTTCACTTCCATGGCTTTCAGGGCAGATTTTAACATGACATGAAGCATTCCTACTATCAGTCTCAGGCCCACCACTGCAACACCTAGAGCTTCTCAACTGAGAGCTTTCAAAATGCTACTCTGCAGTAACACTTTCTCAAAAAAAGAGGTAATACAAGACAGAAGTAAGCCAAGAAAAAGCTTCCACATTTTGCAAAAATATAACATGCTGCTACAGAGTCCCAGTCTGCCACTTCCCCCACTGAAGTACCTTCCTGGCATCACAGTAGCGTAGCCCAAAGGAGTGGAACTGCGGGAAGAAGTCTGGCTGGACAGCTGCGATCTGCGTGTAGAGCTCTGCAGGCCGTGACATGGCAGGAGTTCCTGAAAGCAAGATCACTCTCCTGGCAGCCTGGGGAAGCAAAATGGAGCATCATTATCACACAGTTTACAGTATAAGCGGAATCTGAAAAGAAGTCACTCCCAGACCTGAAAGAAAATCCCAGAGCCATTGCCTGAGAACATAATGGAAGAGTATGTCACCTTCCACAGACACTTTCAGTCTTCATTGCCTAAAGACAGTGCTACAGACTCAGGGACAATACTCAAAACTTCTAGGAAGCAGGACAAACTATACTGTTTTTATTCATCATCCACATGCTGTAAGGGAAGGGGACATAAATTTTTATGACAGTACTTTCTGAATTGGCATTTACGTGATAGACATGTTAATATCTGGTGCCTGACTCAACATTTCATTTGGCATCAGATGTCACAGGAAAATGACACACCCTTGCAGGTATATCCTCACCTCCAAAATAAATTCTCTGGTAATAAATGTGCCACAACGAGCCATTAACAGACTGTCTGCCTCGTAAAAGCAGAAGAGATTCATAGAAGTAGGATTATTTTTTTAAGTTTTGTTCATTTTCTTTTTTTTTTTTTTTTCATTTTAAATTCTACTAGCAAGGAAAGAAAGGAGAAGCTGCACAAAGCAGGACCAGAAGATGTCCACTTGACAGCCATCATGAGTCTAAGCACAGCTGGCTGGATGCTAGAACATAAGTTAATAAATATGAATCATGTAAGAAGAGGATAAAACATGTGTTGTAGGGGAGACAGGAAGGGGGTAGGGTGGGAAACCTGTATCTAAAGCAACTGATCAAAAAAAAAAAAGTGGGGGAAAAAAAATTATACAATAGACATAAAAGCCTCCAAGATGCATTTCTACCCTCATACCTCCATTTTTATCTAATTCTATTATTAGATGAGAGCTATGAATTTCTACTGCTGTAAATTCACATCTAGTAGTTAAATTGCAAATGCCTTGCAATTTCCTGCATGGTTTAATGCAGGTTCATTAAAATAACAAAGAGATTCTTGAGTGACACCTGTACCAACAGCTCATTCACATTTAAATGAAAAAGAAAATTAAATTCTTTTATCGTTTCACTGAGATCTACCAGTCACCCAAATCTATTCAGCTGATTCATCCACTCACCAACCAAATCTGGTGGAAAAGAGAGTTCACAGATCAGCTACCGGAAATTAATTCCAGTACACTTTATCAGATATCTAGATATAAGTTGTAACCAGGGTGGGACTTGCCTTCTCCCTCCATCCCTACTAAACACATCAGAAGGAAATGTGATCATCACCAGGATCAGAAAATTTCCATAAACATATAAAAGAGCAGGACATTTATTGAACTAAGTAAGAGGAGAGGTGAAACCTTTGGACATGTCGGAAGGTGAGAGTTAATTCACACAAGACAGAGATGCCCATTGCTGCTCAAAAGAGGGAGGAGTCACAGAGGCCAAAGATACCAGATCCCATGGGAAAAAGCAATAAAGCAGAAATTAGGTCAGTTTTTAAAATTAAGGTAACAGTAAAGGACAACTTAGCAGAACGTAGACAAAGTCCGATGACTTGCAGAAGCCTTTGAGGAGTAAACTGACACCACCCTGAGATACCTGCTGAAACGCAAGACAAGTTGGTCCCACATCTCCAAATTAATTTTTTTCCTCCTGGACTAACAAGAAGACCACTGATAGGTAAAAGACAACGTGGAGGTCACGCAACTACAGACAGCCTGCTTCAAGTATCTCTGGATCAAGATAAAGCAAGAAGAGTTCACTCAAAACAGACCAGGGACATATTAAATGTGACATAAACCAAACTGTCTTGAAAGGTTTTATGCCATTGTCAAGGCTCCTCCTCTTTGGAGGGTGGTCCCCAGGAGCTACATGAAACAAGGCCAGAACACTAATTCCCCAGAGTCAAAAGAATCAGTCACGCTCCTTCCTCAACCCCTAAATAGGTATCAAAAGAGAGAATGAAGTTACAGGCTATTTGAATTCTAAACTTACCCAGTTGCTGCTCTGCTGTGCACAAATTAATTTTGAACAGATAGGGTATCTAACAACTGCGAGCACTTACCAAGGGTTGTGATACATCTTCTATATTTAACCATCTTAAGCAAATCAAAGAGTAAAAGAAGAAAAAAAAAAACCAACAAAAAACACACTACCAAAAAAACCAAAAGACACTAGTTCCACAAGAGCTGTGAAGATCTTGAAGAAATTAATTCCAGAAAATTCTGTGAAACATAGGTGGTCTACCTCATTGCAAAGGTCCCTTTCATTTTTAAAATCCATTGACAGAAAAGCCCAACAGAGAAAATAATAATAATAATAAAAAAAAAATCCTCGAAAGATAAGTTCTTGAGTGTTGAAGGCTTACTTAAATTCTGGATGAAAGAAATGGCTTTGATTCACATCTCTTTTTTCTGGTGGCAACTCATTTTGAATAGATGCCAATAAAGATTTGCTCCTGCAGAAAAGTCTCTGCTGATCACTGCTTAATTCTTGTTTCCTGCTGAATCTTCCGAACTGTCAAGAGCAAGAACTTACCTTTTTTTCTTCCAAGGTCTGTAAGAGTAACATGGAACAACAGCACAGAAAATAAGATTGGAGTGACCAGCAAGGACTTCCTAGCAAAACCAGGTCTGTAGTCAATCGATCCCAATTTCCACAGGAGAACTAACTTTAGCTGCTCATTAGCTTTTATGCAGAAAGTTTAATCTTCCCCAGAAGCGCTCCTCTCTCTCATGTGTCCTTGTGACTGTTCTTACAGCTGCTTTCTTTTGAGACTTAAGTGAACTCCGACAATGACCTGACTAGTGGGAACCTGTTCTGTAGCCCTCATTTTCTAAGTAACGTAAGTGGTGCACACACAATGCACCAGCCAGAATGAATTCCACAGCTGTGACGTTTACAAATATCATTTTTGAAAATCAAAGAATAATTTATGAAATGGCACTTTAGAGATCAAAACCCAGCACCAAATTGACTCGAAGGGGAGTAAGTGAGGGGAAGGGGGTATACCACAACGAAATAATTGGACATGCAAAGAACCTCATTAACATACAATGACTGTCTCTGTGTTAAACGAATTTCACAGCACGAGCTCTGTCATACCCTAAAAGACTGACATACTTTTCAAAATAAGTGTGGCTGGTTCTGGTTGTACAACTACTTGTGTCCCTAGTTTTTGCTTACTCTATCATTTTGAACTGCTTAGCATAAGAATATCTTATCCTGTGAAATGAAAAATCTGAGAGCGGCCATAATATAATAGAGTTAATCACCTGGTGAAAAAGAAGATTTGATAAAGGGAAAGGGTTGCAGCTGTTTTGAAAAGTCTGCTTCTGTACTTGGGTAAGACAGATAAGGTTCTACATTTCAGAAGATGATCCTGCAATGGTTATTCCAAAATATACAAATGACTTTTCCTATTCTTAAATGACATCTAGACAGAGAATGTGTATCAAATGGCAACGATCAGCTGTGACAGAAACAAATTACACTACCTCCCCCTTTTGAGAAGGAAGGGAAACTAGGAGGTAAGAGCAGATTTGAAGATGTAGCCTTGAGGGCCCCAAGCTTCTCCAATTTCAAGATGAAGTTCCTTTTCTCAGCAGGTGACAACAAGCAAAGGATTATTTTATCCAGTCTATATGGATTTGTAGTACTTAACAGACAGCTGCTATTTATTTCCCCCAGAAAGGGAGATTTTTGTGTTCCTTCCTCACCTTTTACCTTCAGCATTGATCTATTTCCCTCTATTATTTTAAAGCATCTCTTTATTAAAACAAGCACAAAGATATTAGATTCCAGCCACACCATGTATTTGGACTTCCTTAATAGAAACAAAGACCTTTAACCCTGCAAACATCAGCGTGCATCACGCTATTAACCTGAACAGCAGCTCAACAGGAACAATCGCATTAGTAATATTATCCGAATGTTGTGGAACAAAGCCCATAGGAAACACAACAGACATAAGACCATTTTATGCTACTGGAATCTTTGATTAGATACTTTTTATTTCTCAGTTTCTAACCCAATTCTTCACTAAAAACTTACTGTCTTGCTTCCAAAACACTCATCCACGTTCCATTGGGAACTTCCCCCGTTTCCACTGTCTTGCAATACTCCATGCAATTACAGAAGAACAAAGACCATGCAGCACTTCAGCTGGCCGAAGGATGTAGAATCCTTTTCACTCCAGTCCCCAAGAGATCCCACCACAGATCAGTGAAAAACTTCCATTTTGTTGTTTCCTCTTCATCTACATCCTTGGGGCTTTGTTGTTTTACAGATAGTGGTAGCACGTGTACCTCCTCTCTGATGCCTGTGTCTCTGGACCACTCTAATCTTGTAAGGAAAAAACAGAATGCTTACAAAAGGTATAACACCATGACACTTTCTGCCTCTGAGGGAGGCAGACGTAGGGCCAAGGCAAAGGGAACCACTAATATTGCCAGTACGCTCAAGAACTTGTTCCCAACCATGAAACTAAAGAAAATAGCAAGGTGACAAGTAGGTCCCACTACTGGTTGCCACAGGTCTGGATTAGTGACAGAGACAAATCAAGTCTTGAAAACAGTGACTCAACCAAAGCCCAATAGTATGAGAGTATTCTCACTTTGCTGCAAGTGGAAACAAGACAAAGAGACTGCTTTGAACGCAAAAACTTCTAGCCCTCTTGAGTACCATAAGAGATGCTGATTGTGCAGCTGCTGGCACTGACTGGCCAGCGTGAAAGCTGGCTGAGCTTGAAAGCGGGATTTTTGCCACATGCCAAAACATCAAAGAACTGTTTTCTACTATGGCTTTCAACCCATCCGCCTCCATAATTTCACAGGGATGTACACAGACTGTGTACAAACTCTGCCCCTGGTCCCACGTAGGCGGATGAAGTGCTCTCCCCCATGTACAAGTGAAGGGAATAAGAAATCTGGCCTAAACACCGTGCTGCTGCTATTTCAGCTCACTCTATCTCACTGTCTGTGTAATTATAAGTTCCTCCCAAAGTTTTGTCCAATAACAATAAATTGGGAATAACATGTCTTTATGTAATTTATATACTCACTCCAAACTAATGGCAACCCGGAGCAAGCTACCAGGTAGCCAGCATGGTCCTTGCATTCAGCCACTATAGACATGCACTAAAAAGTCTTTCTGATCACACGTCCCACTGTCCCAAGCAAAACTTTATTAAATTTCTGTCAAGGTAGCAGCTAAGTATGTCACAGAAGATACTGAATACCACACACACAGTTTGTGGGGTTTTAATATTAAAAGAACGTCTAGAAGTTCCCAACTGACAAACTCAAGCCACGTGTTTAATATCTGGTTCTGCTTGATAATTCCATACCACACCTGCTCCGCAAAATATACAAAAGAGTAGGAAAAGATTAATTATTATTGAGTGGCTAAAAATACCACTTAATTTTGAAAATGGGTCAATGTCAGATATTAAAATTAAAATGAGGCTTTAAAAGCTGTAACCACAGGTTAAATACTTCAGAGGTGGAGATTCAGCTCGGCTGTCTAAGAAGGAAGATTCAAAATTAATATCCAAGGTAAGTCATCTTTGTTATGAATATATTGATTTAATCTGATTACTGTGCAGTTCCACCTAAACACTCACAACAATTTTTATATTTCACTTATTATTCAAATGCAGAAGTCACAAGAGCAGATTCTATCAAGATAAAAAGAATCCATTAAGCACAGATGGAAATGACAGAAACATTTCAAGCTCAGAAACATTCTAACTTAGATCTGTCCAGTGTTATTATGGACTCATAAATCTTTGTAGCACATAAGGACCAAGGATCACATTTCTTAGGTGGTGGTGTTTTTTTTTTTCCTTTTCTGTTCCCAGAAGCCAGTTCAAGGCTAAGCTTTAATGCTCTCAGATGTTGGGAACCTTGTAAGAAATGTAAGGAACTGTAGTAATTTCCGAAAGTTTAAAGCAGTATAACACTAACAACAGGTAAAAGTGGCAAAGCTTAGAAGGTAGACAATGATTGAGTTATCTCCAGGGCCTCTGGTTATAGCACTGGCACAGCTTCACACCATGACCTTAACATAGGGACTGAGGTGCTAGAAGCAGTGTTACCTACGAAGGGCTTCCCTGTGGATGCAGCTTTTTAGGGTCTCTTCTCAGAGCCTCAGTATTGCTCTAATACTTTTAACATAAAGCAAGGTCACCCTCAGCAGCATGTTTATCAATGCCTCTTATTCAATAACCTCAAAGTATCATGTAAAATACTGAAAATACTCCAAATTTCTACCCCATTGACAATTTACTATAAAGATGACACAGTATAGCTGTCAAATTCAGTATTCAAGTGATGAAAACTCGTATTTTGGTAGTTCTTTCAAATACAGAAGCATTTCTGTAATGTGCTGTACCAGTAGTGAACATGGTATCACTCACTAGTAGTTGAAGACAAAGCTGCCAAAGGGGCTAGTTTTAGAGCGAAACTCCTGTGTTGGAAAGCAAAGAGGGCAGAAGAGTGGCTATTACAGTAAATACTCACTTCGGAAACTATAGTCAGCAAGCAGGAAAACAAAATTTACCTGGACGTCTAACACGAAACATCTGGCACTGTATGCTGTTTGTAGGTGAGATAATACATAATAGAAACACAAAAATCTTAGTGCTTTCAGAAGACCAAAATTTGTTTTCAGGAGCACCAGTTCTCAATTCTCCAAGACCCGTGATGTGACAGTATAAAACTGTAAATTCTCAGTAAGTGCATACAGGCAATTAACCTCCGCTTAACAGCTACCATCTTTCACTCTTGTACCTTGTAGCCTGCAAATAATTTTGACAAGCTAATCCTTACAAGCCTACAAGTAGGAAAGGATGAGACTGCTTTTTGAGCATTTGCAATGAGGTAAGGTGTTTATTTTCCACCATTTTCCATCATTTTCAGACATACATCCTAATTATTATACTTCAAATTGCTCATAAAATTGGACCTCCTACTTAGTTTCCAAACATTAAAAAGCATGAAGTACTTTGAAAGCCACGAGAAGACAAGACTCAGGCCTTTAAAGAGAACAATGAAGTTATTCAAGGACAACTACTTTCAGCTTCCCGTTAAGAATCTTGCTTATAAAAGTCGGTTGCTATAAAGCCATCACAGATCGAATCTTCTCTTTATACACACTTGCTGGTAATTGCTGAAGAGAAACTGCGTTTACCTTGTTCTAATGTACAGACTCTGCAGTGCCTAGAAAATACTCGTAACTTTAATCTGCTAGAGACTACCAGGGAGAGCTTGATTCTTTGATCCCAGGACAACAAGCAGACATTACAATTTACATCTCTCCTGCTATCGCATACTTGAATACTGCCTTCCTTCTGTGGGCCACCTGTCCTTCGTAACCTCAAATTCTGCCACTTCTTCCTAGTTCTACACATTCCATCAACAAGAATGCTCCTGAACCCCAGCCACACAGATACATTGGAAGGTTGCAGTAACAGAGTTGAGTCCAAAAGCAAAGCCAAGGACAGGACCTAGGTAATGTCATTTTGACATACAGCAGCTATTTGTGTACCAAGAAGTAACTGATAATGATTATTTCCATTAAACAAGCTACATTGACACTAATATGTTCTTTCTACCCTCCTTGAATACATTCAGTAAGTTTTGACATTCCCTTTTTCCCATCACCATAAAACCCACTAGTGGCAGTACCACAATTAGATCAAGGGAGCTTCTGAAGTTCTTTTGTTAGGTCTTGCCATCTAACATTTGCATGGAAACAAGCGGCTAGGCCAGCAACAAATTTTGCTCTTGGAGCTACAATATTACCTGGATTTCTACTTGCAAAATATCAGAATTCAGCTCTTTGCTCCTAAAGCTGGAAAACGGAGTAACACCACTTTGGGACCCTGACCTGAGCTGCCGGAGGTTTGGCACTTGGCATACGCACCTTGAGCAGAGGCATGGCAGCTCGGCATCGTGCAGTTTTTATGTTCTTTAGGAAATGAGATTCATCCTGAAACAAAATAAACGTGGAAGTGAAGACAGTTCTGATCCATAGTCCAACTGCAGGCTACAGAACAATTCCCAGTGTTCTCAGCTATCGAATATTACAAGCCCAGAGGATACCTCAAGCATTGGGATAGTCACATCAGATTCTAAATGAAAAGACAGCATGGGGAGTAGCAGGCTTCCTACATTCAAACCTGCAGCTGCAAGCAAATGGAACAGAAATCAAACATTAAAGCCATGAATCTCAAATGACCACAAACAAGTGAGCAGAGGGGGCTGGAGAGGGAATGAGAAAGAAGAACATTATTTCCACCACCAATACTCACTTGCCCCTGTGTGTCCCTTAAATGCAGCAAACACAGGAGGCCTACACAGTGCCACTTCCCTAAATAAGGGGTTAATGAAAACGATCAGGAAAGAAAGAAATCTAATTAGGATCCAACTGTTCTGCTGATAGGGCTCACCAGGTGGATAATAGCCTCCTACTTGAGACATCACCCCCAAACAGGCTTCATTTCTACTGCTGAAGCAAGGCAGAACTTAGACACAAAAAGTAATCGGTGCCCTCCAAGGGTACATTCTCATCTCTCCACGTGTGGATGAGCAAGCAACCATGCATGCAAAGACAATACAACTGACTAGCCTCTTGGGCACAGCCTGCTCCCTCCTGATTAGCACAGAAACTACATTAATGTTCCCAGCCATCAAAAGGAGGTTGGAAGAAAAACCAGGGAAGCTCAGCACTCAGTAGGACTACTCCCATCTGCAAAAACATATACAGGGTCCAAATTTAACATATAAACACACAGAAAGAACATCTGCCAGCTCAAGGTTGGTAAAAGGTTCCAGGGAAGCAGCCCTTGAGCCCAGCCTCTTTACTTCAAGCACTAGCATTCAAAACTGACAATCTGCATTTCCATCCTGACAATGTCTTGTCAGAGAGTGGGGAAGAGGAAAATAAAAAAAATCAAAATCAAAATCATCAACTCCCTCATGAGTCCTCTGGTCTCCAAAGAACTCCATCTATTGCCACATTCCCATCTGATGCTGAGAAACAAAAGGATTATTATGTTCCAGCTGTCATGACCTTAGGGACAAGGCGCATGTGTGTACTGAAAACTAGACCAAGAACACCACGCACCCATAGCAAGCTACGTAGACACTTCTGGTCTCTATTGATCCAAGGTGGATCTGAAACACTAGATATTTTGAATTTTTAGTACTGAAATCTAGAAAAATGCCTTTTATCATGGCTCTGTAAAAGGTTAAAAAATGGATTCCAAGTAATTCACAAAATAAATTATACAAGTGGTCACAGAAGGCAATGTAGATTGTCAGTGGAACTCAAGCAAAGGCAGATTTTTTGATGCTTAACCTCTCAACATCAAGAATGTGGGTGATCTGTTTTGCTGGATAAACACTATCACCACCCTGAAGTTCAATCTCCTTAAAAAGGTACAATTCCAAAACTACTGTTGTTAACACACCACATTAAACACTTTGCTCTCCAGCAGAGGACGTGCCCAACCACAATGAAACCAGACAGGCCAGAAACTAGTAAAAGTGAAAACAGCCTTAGGAGTCAAAAAGGAATTAAACACTACTAGTAATCTCAAGAGGTTTCAGAGAAACATCCTGCTTCTTCTCATGAAGATAGCTGTCATCATTGCCAGAGTTACAAGATAGTTTCAATCCCAAATGAGGTCCACTTCACACTTCTCTGCTGTACAACACAAAGGTTACCCCATCTGCAGCATACAATTTACTTCAAAATTTTAATACTCCACTTACAATAATAACTACTTGGAAAGTGCTCTTAAGTTTCTTGTCCATCTTGCTGAGAAGGTCAAAGCTGACGATGTTGATCAAGCTTGCCGTTAGGTTGTCTTTGCCAGTCACTATGACATTGGTGCTACCTGGACTCAAGGATGGAAGCCACCTGTGAAATGCCTGGAGGAAGAAGAAAGCACTTAAGTACTGGAATGCAATTATGTTCTCTGTCAGGACCCCGAAGCACTTCTCATGAATATTTAGAACATGGAACCACCCCCCCTCTCCACCATTAAACATCATCTGGGAGCAGAACAAGGGTAAGTAGCCTTCCCACAGCAACAACCATAGTTATGGGAACTGAGACTAAATCTACCTTCCAGGGCTAGGAAGGCTCAAATATGCTCTATTCTTGCCTCTTACTGAAAAAAAAAACCCAAATAAAAAAACAAATACCCCAAGTCCTGACAATGCCCAGTGACCACTACTGACAGAGGAATTGTTTTCCCACTCAACAGGAAACCTCAGACTGCAAAACACAAGCTTCTAGACAGTAAACATCTTTCACTATAGCAATGTTTACTCCACAGTGAGGATGAAGTATAACTCACCCAGACCAACAAAAACTCTTCTACTACCTCTCCTTCTTAAAAAGTCTAGCAAAAAATAAAAATAAAAATGAAAACACCAACAAAAAACCCCCAAACAAATAAATGAAATGAAAAGATCAAGTTGACAATACACCAGCTGCTCTATGACAGCAGCTGAAATACATGTGGTGGTAGTCATTCAAATCAACCTCTTGAAATGCTTCACACACCAGAGCAAGATATCCTCCCCCAAACCCATCTGTTAGCTACTGAGCACCCACCATTTCCCTTGTAATTGTGTCCCCAGTGACACCAACCTCCCTGCAATATCTGAGTTCTGCTGATGTTGCTCTGCAGAGAACTGGCTAGAGCTTTAGCAATCAGGATCCGTAGGTATCCATAGGTGTGACAATAAGAAGTGGCATCTGTCTCTAGGCCCTTCACTTGTAGAAAACCCCCAAACTTCTCCTCTGTTCAGAAACCACATGCAGCAGCATGAGGAGTTAAATGTGAGCTTCTCATATTTCTCAGTATGAGAAAAACTAACAATTAACTATCCTTCACCACTTACGGTAAGCACCACAAGCAAAATGGGCCAATGTGTGGACAAGGTTAGATCCCAACCAAAAACTAAGCAACTGACAGTACGCCAAAACTTAGACAAAGTGAGAAAGTACCTGCAAGCTCCTACCTGCACAGCCCTCTCCTTTCATAAAGGTCACATAACTAATTCACACTGTACAAGTGACCCTATCTTTCTCACTTGATGCTGACCTTTGTCCACAAAAAGTGCTTTGAAACTGCTCTGTTAATTAAGTTTCAATGCAGAACTCCAAAGACACATGGCTGCAGTACTTCTCACCCTGGAGTACCTCACATCTTCCTGCTATCTTCCTATGGCACTTTGAATATAAAGGCACTCAGTGGCTTGAGCCCAGAAAGTCAAAATAAAATGCTGACAACTCTGAGATTAAGACAATTTCATAATAAACTCCACCTTCTTCCATTTTCTGTGACATTTTTCTTAGATCTGCATCCTTTCACATACCCACAAAGCAACACAGATCACTCTAAAGTAACTGTCCTAACAAAACATCTCTCACAAAAACCTCTAGGGCAGTCAGAAGTAGGAGTAGGAGGAAAAAAATCAAGCACTCAAAGGAGAGAAAAAAAAAGAAAAAGAAATGAAAAAATCAACCATCCCATACTGCTTAAATCTCTCGAAGCAGGATGTAAGAGTTTAGCTGCAGGTGCCCAGTACTTCAGGAAACCAGACCCAAACTGCTCCTAGTAGGTATCCCACAGAAGCCATGGTGTCAGGTTAGGAGTTGATTCAGAGACATACAGGAGTGAAATACCAAACATGATGAACATCACTTCCTTGTTCAGTAAACAATTTTTCTTTTCTTGTTGCCCAGTGTTTTGTTGCACTACTGGGCATGAAAACACACATGAAGATGCTCTAACAACCTGGTTACGGCACAAAACCAGCAAATCCTAATCAATACACTTCTCATCAATGAAATGTTCCAGGGAAAGCTAAACTCCCACCCTCTTCTTCTCAGGCATGAAATTACTGACCTAAAACCTCTGCCTCATCTTCTCCTCTCACAGTGAACATTTCGCTAGCCTATGGCAACCCATTAGCATCAGTGTACAAGCCATGACAGTGACTAACTTCAAGACTTGTTTCCCAACCATACAAGCTTTCTTGGGCTTCTGACCAACATTAATAAAGGACTCAGATATAGGATACAGTGGACAGGCCAAAAGATGTGCTATGACAGAAACTTAATGATGATGATAACAGGGCTTCTTGAACAGAGCAGAGAATCCCAGCATCTGGGCTTCAATTCCAGCCAAGGGACTGGCAAATATTGCGATGAAGGGCTTGAATACAACAGACAATTGCTTGAATGCAACTATTGTCTTTGATGCTGATGAGAACAACCCCTTGGAGCCAGCTGACTTGCAGGAACAAAGTTATCAGAAGGCCAAAAAGAACTTCTAAATCTCCCTCTTTCCAACAGATCAGCTGGACCACAAAAAGAAAATCTAACAGTAAAAGAAAACAGGCATATCTAACACAATGACAAGCAATTTCGCCCCGCATTAAGTTTATAAATGAGTATAAATTTTAATTTCTTCCCCTTAATATACATTCTTTCAAAATTTTAACTTACAGAGAGTGCAACACAGCATAACCATACTATGTGCCCACTACTGGCCACCTGCACATGCTCAATTTCACAGTACCTCTGCCCATGTAAACCTCACGGAAGAAGGAGTCACCACCAGCAAGGGCCATTCCTTTTGGTAATACGCAGCAATGCAGATTGCCTGGAGTGTCTTGCCCAAGCCCATGTCATCCGCGAGAAGTAAACGTCCATTTCTTGAAATTGCAAAACTGGGGAAAATAAACAAATACGTAAGAGTCAAGAAAAGGCTTACTTAGCCTTAGCACAACTTATCACTAAGCCTATAACATGGATCACCTGGAAGTGATCTGGGTTCTTCAGTAACCCTGGATCTTCTCCCTTAGTCTTAACACAAACGAGCAACTCCCACAAAGCTTGGAAGGTCCTGAGCAGAGTTGTTCAGCCCAGTCCTTAGAGGCTTTGATTTCATATGAGGAGTAGTCTCAAGACCTTATAATTATTTAAACCACATTTTTTCCATGCTATTACTCACTTTAGGTTCCCAAGCTCATCCCAGCTAAGAAAATATTACTAACAACAATGCCACTTCAACATCAGCAAGTACAGACTTTCCTGGATTGCATCTTGAAGTCTACAACTAATGACCATACATGACGGAGAGAGATAAGAGTTTATCATTTAGTCATTTTAATTCTTTCAGGGCCTGGGTCCCATTTCCCATCACTTTCCCATGTGTAGTCAGTGTTTAAAAAACATCAACAAAAGAGTGCACTTGGGGAAAAAAAATGACCTTACAAAATAAATAAAAAAATCATATGACAATTAGGCACATACTGAATCATAAGACGGAGATCAGAGATGTATCATTTGAACAATTTTATGAGACTACCAAAATGCTACTTTCCTCCTGACTCATGATGAAGAATTCTAGCTAGAAACAGAATAGATGTGTCACTCAAAAAAACCCCCACAAAAATATTCCAACACCAAAACAAACCACACCACAGCAAACAACCAAGAGCCCACTGTGCCAGAGTATAACAGCCCAAGACTCTGGGGAAATGTGGAGCCTGCTGTGGAAGAGAATGCAGCTGGGCACCAATATACAGTATACAGTTTTAGGTAAGGACTTAATAGCATGCAAAAAGGACATACTTCACACCTTCCCGCTGAAAGGGCATGAGGCTCTTCACAATTTCAGAGTCCACTACCGAAAGGTCAACATCAGGAATGTCTGTCTCTGATGCAGATCTCTGTATTTGAGCAGCAAAGGTTTTTATTACCGCCTCGGGCAGTGGCTCCACTTCTACTGACACAAGGTTCTGTAACACTTTCACTGCAAAGAACAGAGCAGTTTATTATCAGAAGGGGCAACATACACACAATATACATTACAGATATCGGGGCACAACCCTCAATCTCTCTACAAAATTATTTCCTATCCCGAAACAACTCAAGCAAGCACTGCATCATGCACAGGTGTTGCCCTGGCCTCTTCCCTGAAGTCTATTTCAGAACCATATGATGAATCACATCTCCCCTCGTATTTAGACTCGCTTACAAAAAACTGAAAATCTGATGCCATCATTCAGAGATGATTGCTACTAATACAGCTGGATTATTCACACTGAGGGCATCTTAGGGCACACTTTACTCAGAAATAAAAGTATGGATTTGAACAAAAGAGCTCCTGAAGCCTAGAAGGCAGGGGCATCTTTATCTTGACCTTGGGATTCTGCATTAAACACTTCTGATGTCTCTAGCACCCCTGAGTCATCAGGAGTCACCTCAGACACAGTTACCTAAAGAAGACGATACATCTTCAGCTTTGAAAGTTCTCTTCTCCTCCTGCTCACCAAATTCACACAGGTTTGGCTCTGTCTCCACTTTATCACCCCTTGTTCACCGTGTCTGAATAAGAAAGCAGGAAGCACCTCAAGACTCAGAGAAACTGCTCTTGTACAACCACCAGCAGCACTCTGACAGCCATCCTTCAGGGACATGGTACCAACAGCAACTCCCTGCTTAGCAGGTGTGCACTGCTGTTTTCCTGGGCAGAAGAAGCTTGTGGACCAGGACCAGCCCACAGGCAGCCACTTGAGTCACTCACCACTACTGCTGTTTCACCCACAAAGCCTCTCAATTTCATCTGCAGCATAAAATCTTCAGTCAAACTAAAGGGACCCCAACATCCATTGTGCAAAGACGTTGGGGCCTTCATCTTTTCAACCCATGCATTACAACAAGCAAAGCATCAGGGCAACTCTCCTCCTGGACAACCTTATTTTAGTCCCCTCCAGTAGCCTCTCTACCTCATCCCAGAAAGATAACAGTATTTCTTTTTAGTCAAACAGTAAGTTCCTACGAAAGCAAACACCAGTTTAAAACATGCAGTGAGCTGGGACCAGAAAAACATCTTTAGCGATCAATGTCTGACCACTGACCGAGAAACAAAAGGCATCTCTACACTAGGAACACAAATGTAGGTGCACGAATCTTCTACTGCAGGAAGTGTCTTTATTTATTTAGTAGTCAGTTTGTATATGAAGTCAGAAGACATAAAACAACTCTGTTTGCAACAATAACCAGAGCTATGCAAAACGAAATAATAAACTCACTATACCAGCAGTAAATGCACCTCCAGAATTCAGTTAGGTATTTTCATTTCAGTTATTTCCAAGAGGAAAGCAGTAGGATGGACTCCTGCCATATGAAGGGGGAAAGCAATTCCAAGGAATATACATATGAAAAGATTTCCATTTGTGGTTGGGCAATGACCAAACTTTTTAAACTCTCCAGTTTAATTTACACTTCTTCAATTGCAGGAACCCTCTCCACCCAAAGTACAGCATAAGCTTGTTATTACACTCACAGACTGAGCTATGTGTTAGCATAATTGCTACAATTTGCTCACTGATAATTCTGTTGCTATTGTTCTGTACATGAGCTGGGAAAGTGATTAAGATATATCTGCCACCAGTATGATTCATCCAACAGACATTTTTTACTGAAGTGACCTTTCTCCAAAGATGACTGAGCAACTAAGCAAAGAGACATTAACCTCTACAAACAGTTCCTAACTAACAGATATTTCTGCTGGAAATGGCAATCAGCCTTTTAAAATTTACTACTTTTTTTTTTTTTTGACGCAGGTAAATGCACAGGCACAAAACAAATGCTGTTCCCCAAAAAGGCACGTGCTAGAAGCCTCAAATGCCCTCACTAATTATACCCTACAAGAACATATACAGAGAAATGTTTTCTGCTTTCCTTGAATCTGTGGGATTCTGAATACCTCATGCGATGTACACAACAGCCAGCTAGTGTGGCTGAGAGAGCGACAGACTGGGAGATGCTGTATTTGCTCAGACTGCCTAGAACGTGACACAGGATGAGGCCCCTTGCACATACAAAAGGCCCTCTTAGCAAACTGAGAAAGATCAGCAGCTCTCATCCAAATCAGAGCCTGCCAGCATTGCAATCCTGGAGTTTCCTATGTCTCCCCTAAGACACACTCACTTGTTTTCATGACCTGGCATTCCTACGAGGCTCCACAACCTGGCTTTCAGCCCTACAACCATTACTAATGTTATTAAGATATGCATCATAGGAGCATGTAGATACTCAATTATTAAGCATGCTTCAGTATCCCATGGAAGCCGGAGCCCATGGTGGAGAAAAAGTACTCTGAGCAACAGCATTTCAGCTCTGAAACACTTAGTCACATTTTCTAAGGATGTGTGTAGAGCACCTCACTTATTATCTTTCTGAAGCTTATCCAAATCAAATTCCTCAGCCGCATACCCTCACACAAGTACCAAAGCAAACACAGCAGGCTGACTGGGATGATAAATAATTATTTAATACTTAGGACCTCTGTAATACAAATCTCAAAGCATTTTATAAACTTAACTAAACATAAAAAACTAAGAAGCAGATGTGCTGCTGAGACTGGATTATTCTGCAAATTTTAAAACAAAACCAAAAACAACCAACCAAAAAAACCAAACCAAAAATCACAACAATCTACAGTTCTACAATTCACTAGCATTACACAGGAGTCTACTGCTCAATTTATATAAGGAAATTAACGTTGTAGTGACACTGTGTGCTTAGATTCCACTTCCAAGGGAAAATATGATGCTGTCTTAAATATTATTTTCTTTTTGCTAAGCTTTCTTTTAAGTACCTATCAGCCAGCACCAAAGCATTTTAGTAAGAGTATGAAATTCTGCTTCAAGAATGCTTCTGCTTCAAGCAGATCTGCACACTTCTGCAAGAAAAACAGCTCTTCTCATTTGCTCAAAATCAACTCAGCTATGGAAGCAACATGAATTCTAACCTGCCTCACACATCAACCTAAGACTCAACACTTATGTGGTGCCTGCAAAGCCATTATTACCAGCAGTAACACGCCAGGCTGAACAGCCAGGCAGTCACCACCCAGACTGTAACTGTCGATGAACTAGTTGTTACAGAAATCATGGGGTGACTTGAAAACCTAGTGCTCTGACCTGAAAAACAAAATTTGCTAGGTGTGAAATGAAATAGTACAACACTGTGCACACTACTTAAATCTTGTAGTGAACTAAACGGAAGAAATGGAAACAAACAGCTTGATACATGTTTGTTTTCTAAGCAAGGGGTGGCGATATACACACAAAAGGAAGCAAGGCAAGGTAGCACTAAGGACAAGGGGAGCACAGCTAAAAACTCAAAGAGACAGAATTTCTGCAAGGACAGGAAGATCTGCCACCCATCATGCCAATCTTTGCAAATTTGGCAAGTGTGAACAGAGGAATCCATGTTCCTGTAGCTCCTAAGTTCAAGCAGAGCTGCTGCACCTTATAACCAACAAAAACAACTTTGTCATAGTGAATACAGGCATGTGCTACAACAAACTGCAGAGAAATTCAGCATAGAATTTGACAAAACAGAGCTACCATCCCAAAAGCCCCTAAAAGACTGGCATAAATAACACTTACAAAGTTTTGAGTCTGGGCAAACAGTGTGTCTGACAAAACAGGAAGACACCGGCTTCACAGTTCATTAGCAACTTATCTCCCCAGAGTCAAAAGGCCTAGTCCAAGAAATTAAGTTAGAATTCATTTGCCTACACAGAAAACAGCTCTAGCAAGGAAAATGCAGCTACTCACTCAGTTTGGGATAGTCCTCCAGCAAGAAATTCCACTTTCTGGTGTTCATATCTGCAACAGGTACAACAAACACTGTCATAAGTCTTTTTTAAAAAAAGACTGAATCCTCTGTCCATAAGAACATGGCTACCCATCCATATCCTAAAGGAATTCTTATCTTGTCCAGCAATCAATTCTCCTCTGTTTGTCTTCACGTTAAGCAAACAGTTTGAAGAAAACCTAAAAGCACGAGCCCACATCTAGAGGTGGGGGCATCACTGGAGCAAGCCAATGTCAGCTCGCCTCTTGAACCACCATAAAGAATCCATCTGCTCAAGAATTTTGGCAGCTACTTTCTTTTCACTGTAAGAGATGAAGAATGTGCGTGATGGTTCCTGTTTGTTAACGAATAAACTGACTTCAGTCAGTAACACAATCACTTTCAGTTGTACCTCTGTACCCTACAGATGATGTGTTCAGGATGATACAGAGGAATTTCCCCAATTTATCAATACCCAAAATGTAACAAGAATGTCAGACTTGACAGCTTTATCCCTGGATGGCACCTGCCTACAACTTCTAGGGAAGGTACACTGAATTCAGAGACAGCTGAAGACACAATAAGCCATGTGGGGCCCTGCCCAAAGAACAAGAGCTCCAGGATTTTTCCCCAGCTGTCACTGGGGACCTGCAACAGTGCACAGGTCACCTCCTCACTCTCTGCCTCATTCCTGCATTACAGGTGGGAATACTGATACTCAATGCCAACATAAAAACCTGCTCTACAGTTCCACTTGCCTCAAAATCATCAGTAAAGCTGCTGGTAAAGTCAATCTGCTCAGGCACTTGCAGCCATTATGTACCACAGTAAAGCAGAGAGAATGATCAACTGCATTTGGTAATAAAGACAAGAACGTACACAATTTGCCTCCGACAAATTATCGGAGCATCTCACCTCAACAGTAAATGTAATCATGCCAAATCCTGAAATATCCCCTTGGCTAAAAGGTCCTGAAGGCCAAGAACGTGTTCTGGCATGGAGTAAAGTGCAGGGCACAGATATAGGACTATACCAGAACTACACCAAAAACTCTTCACCAAAGCACATCCTCTTATGTTACTGCAGAAGGATGTACTCCCAGTTTGAAGATCTTCTGAAGCATTCACAGTGCTCCAAAATGCAGCCCCAACAATGCTATTGAATAAAGCAGAAACAACCAGAAACTCACCATAATTTCTGGAATCCATCTGTTTGAACACTCCAATCACTTCTGCAGAATACCCAATATCAACCTCAAACCGCAAGCGGGAGATCAGCACACACTTCCCTTTGACAAGGGCTGAGGGTTTCTTCCAGTTCTTACACATCTTCAAGAGGGATTTCACATCAACACTACTGCCAATGAAATGAGAGCCTGATGCCAAGCCAACTGCATTTTCTCCTTCCAGTGGTGCCAGAATTACTGACCGAAGTTGATTTGCTGCTTCCACTAGGGAAAAAAGCAGGAGATACAGAGAAAAGAATTAACAACAAAAAACACGGATAAACTAAAGATGCCCAGGATGCCTTGGGAAGAGAAGAGACAAGAGGATGACAAACCAACCATATACCTTAAAGTTTAAAAGGAACAACGATTCCCTGCTTTCACACACAAGGACAAAGAATTGAGCAATGGGCTGGAGGAAAAGGTTGGTGGGATTTTCCAGAAGGGCAGAGGAAACATACGACAGCAGGTGAACAAGGGCCTGTCCAGCACTGTCACTGCATCAGGCTCCCCCTCTGCCAGCAACCCCAAAACATGGCTCACTAAGCCAGGGCAGACAATCTGCAGGACCACACTCAGCAGGTAAATTGCACACAGTCACAGAGTGTTTTCACTTACAAAGTTGCAGAGACAAGCACAGGGTGATCAATTGTATGTGCCTGAAAAGATGGGAAGGTACTTCTGCAAACAGCAAAAGAGAAAGATCTAAAAATATCTTCCTCCTGCCTCATTTCAATGTCTGATGTGCAATCTCATCTAGGAGGAATGCTGTATATTCACAATACTGTAGGAAGGATCCTAGTCCAAACCTCTAAATCCCATTTGGTACAATTTAAGCCTATCACCCTTTATTCTACCAACTCTTTCAGTTAGATTTGTCCGTTTCCCAAGCCATCTGCTCACTAATCACTAGCAACCACCTCTCTCATGATGCCAGGGCACAGGGCGAAACGGGACATAGCATCTTACAGCTGTTAGCCCAAGGTCTCAGTAATTCACCCTAATAAACATTCCACTTTTCCCTGTGTCTCTCTGACAATCTACACATGTATGTTGGCTTTACTATTACAGCTGAACTGTTAGAGTTAAGGAACAAGAATCATTTTATCTTGTATTTTTACAGCACCAAAATAACGAGTATCATCCCCAAGACCCCAACTCATAGGTACTATAGCAACAGAAGGACTCCCGACCATCTTCAGATTCCATTATAGTCAAGAGCAGGGGAACACTAAGCATATTTTGCCTCCATTTATTTGTAAAGCAAGGCAACCTCCCCAATCCAGTAGCTGTTTAGAATAAGCCCAGGTGAATCTAGTCCCTTGAGGGCTAACCTACACACAATGACCCACCCTGCTTCTTTTAAAATAGTCCAGCTTACTGATATGCAACAACTTGAACATTTCTAAGCTAAGATTTGAAAAGGGAAAAAAAAGAGAGAAATAAACAAATTCAGACACTATCTTCCTAACCAGTTAGTAAGTCATTTGGACTCATCCAACTTTATTTTTAAAAAGTGACTTCCAGAATAAACCCAAGCATTTGAGATCCCTCTTCCAAAGAAAAAGTTTAAGACCATCAAGTGAAATTTTTTAAGTAGGAGATTAGGAAACCACCAGTTTAGATGTTCTCCTCCCAATGCACCAAGCAAAAGAGTTTAGATACTACTGTTAAAGCACTACATAGTTAGAGCTCATCTCTACAACTAATACTGAAAGAAACTGGGAAAAGAACCAAACACACACCAAACACACACCAAACACACACCAAACACACACCAAACACACACCAAACACCTCATATTTTACTCTTTCATTTCAATATCTGTTTCTGGGCTTGACTGCACGTTTAATTTATAGTACAAAGGAAGAAATTAATACACTATTCAGAAGAACAAAATTAACAGTGGGAAGTTGGAAAACACTCTTTTTACATTTACACGACTTCAAACCAAGGCCCTTTTAAGTCAGTTCCCTTTCCTAAGGGTACTTTTTCATTCATTGTCCAATGTTGATCATGTATTATCTTCTCACATCAACAGAAACTTTCCACAGAGAACTCGCGTATTTGATACCTTTAAGGTAAAAAGGCTGATTTCTAAAAATCATGCTCTTCATTTGCAAGCTCCTTGGTGCAGAGACTTTGCTCTCATCTGTACTTCATATACTTCAAGAAAACCATCAGCATTTAAATTATCAATGTGTGGCAACCCACATGGGTAGCTAAAATACCAGCACTCAACTGTGGGTTTTTCAAAGTGCTCAACACAGGCCTAATTCTGTTCCCACTGAAATCAATAGTGATTTATCTCTTGCTTCAATACAATGTGCTTTCGAAAAACCTACCTGAAGTGTTTGCCTCTATCAACTCTCAATCTTCCAGAATAAAATGACAGGATTAACAAAAAGAAAACCCAACCCTTGTTATGCTAAAAAAGGCTATTTCACCTTCAGTCGCACTCAAAGCCCTACAGAATTAATGTTTTTCCTTTTCTGACACCCAAAATTACAGGGGAAAAAAAAAAACAAAACCCAAAACAACAACAACAAAAAAAACCAACAACCCAAATAAGCTATTTAAAAAGAGCATAAATGAAAAGACCTAGAAATTAAGCATTAGCCAGTAAAACACAGTTCTCGGCAGAGACTTGTACAAGGTACTCACACAGAAGATTCTTTCCTGTACTTGTACAAGGTACTCACACAGAAGATTCTTTCCTGTGATCACGCTTGCTAACTCTTTGAGTGATCAACAACAGCAGAAAAAGTTAAACCTATGCTTGGCAGAGAGATTACAGGAAAAATCAAGTTCTAATCAATTGCGAAGTGTCAGAAAAATGTTACAAGCCTAAAAGATGGGTGTTATATTTGAGTAGCACTACTTTAATTACTTCAAACAATAACAAAGTTAAATAATAATTATGGAAGGCAGGGCAAGGGGTCAAGACTTGGATCCTTTTTTATCATTCAACAACCCATTTACTTACTGAAACTGCTGTAATCTTCCAGGCTGAAATTCCATTTTTTCATAGCAGGATCTAAAAGAGGGCAGAATATGAATCATTTGGTGTAGAAATGTCAAATGTTTATGCGAGACAAGACAGAATTCATTCTACTCATGCAAACCTTTTGACACCCATCAAAATGAAAAACAGTATTCTATGGTTTACAGCTACATGACACCAAAAAACCCGCAGGACATATCAATACTAAGAGAAGAAGAATGCAGTAGCCATTCACAGGGAGCAGCAACACATTGGGGAGAAAAAAAAAATTGAATATAACAAATAAATGGCAGGGAGAAAAGATGAGGAGTGAGCCAAAAGGTGGAGGCTCCACTGCTCTCAGTACCCCCGTTCATAGAATCACCTCATCAACTTTGAACTACAGCTGAAATGACCCTTTTTGCCATATCAATCTATTAATAACTTCTTTTCCTTCACTCCCAAAAGATTCTGACCAGCTGTCATCACTAAACTTCTTAGCGCACTGTTCATAAAACATTTCTTGGCTAAAACGAAGCTCAAGCTATTTCTGCCCAGAATTTCTTTGCAATTTCAGCTGTCTTTATGTTTCCAATCCCCTGTTAATTACCACATATTCCATCCCAGGAATAGCTGTACTACTAAGACCATACAGCAACTACAGTTCCAGCAGACACTAAAACTTAGATCTAACATAGAAGAGATAAAAGCAAACAATCAGTTCTTACCATAGCTTTTGCTTGGTATCTTCTTAAATATAGCAATAAGTTCAGCATTATACCCTATTTCAACCTGGAATCGGTCTTCCCCATATTTCACACATTTTCCTTGTGTAACATTATTTGCTTTCTTGCAAGAGACAGCTTCAAACACAGCGCCTACACCAGCAGAACTGGTCAGCTTCTGCATCCTACCACTGGCCTGAGAGGCACCACCTCCCCCCTCCCTTTCCGCTGGTCCACTTGTGCTTATCAGCATTTCCGAATCACTCAGGGTAGCGCTGCTTGGTGGTGAAACATATTTTATGGAAGATTTGTTCTGACTTTGTAAATTTTTAGTACCGTCAGGGTGCCCATTATCAATTAATCTAGGACAAGATGGTTCTGTAGGGTTTTTGAAAGCTGGGTAGCATTTGGGCTGCTGGAATGCACCAAGATTAATTAAAGCTTGTTGTCCACGTTCCTGATCACCAGCATCTGAGTAATGTTTATGGGAATAACTCAGAGAATTTGGGATCGTTGTAGGGAACTGCTTAATGCCACTTGCTTGTTCTGAGTCCACTGAACAATTCTTTTGTTGTTCTCCAAGTGAACCAACCACCTGTTGGTTTGCAACATAATGACTATAATCTTTCTGAAGATAGCTCTTTTGCTCCACAGGACCGTTTGGATTCTGTTGGTGCTGGCTAATGAACCTGACATGATTGCTTTCTTGTTTCAAGTTTCCCCGATTGCCTGGATTCTGTTCTTTCACCCGAGGGCCAGTGATGCCCACCTGCCCATCTCTCTGGGCTGCTAGTCTCTCAGCTCTCCTAGCCAAAGCCTTCTGGCGGTTCTCTTCAATTCTTCTCTTTTGTTCCTCTGTAAGGCCTGATGACATCTTCAGCAACTCAAACAAATTTGAATCAAAACTGCATTGCGAACGAACCAGAGAGGCACCTGCTTCTTTACAGCAATGAAGGCCAGTCTACAAAAAAAAATCCACAAGAAGAGACAGTAAGTTTCAACTCTGTTCCCCCCTAAAATGCTTATTTTATTGATAAATTCAGTATAATTCATGGCTGATAATTACTGTAACTGATCCTACACAAAAACTTAGCAGTAGAGCATCACTGTCAGACCAATGCCAAGCCATCACTAGATACTGACAATTGCCATTGGGGCTTTGCATGTCAGTCCCACATAGTTAAAACATACAGAAAAAGGAGAAAACCTCCATTCCGCTACAGTTCTGAGCACTATTCTCTTCAAAACTTGGCAGAACTGATAAAATAGCCAAGTCCTGCACTGCAGAGCCAGCTCTGCAAAGGCAAACACAAACAGAGAAATACAGTTGTGTGTGCGTTTCGTATTTTTGGTACCCAGGAGTAAATACAGGGCAACATCCCCACCCTTTTCTGGACATCTTCCAATTCTTAGGCACCTCACAGCACGTAGCAGATACACACTCAACCCCAAAAGGCCGGGTCAGCTCCTGCTTTAAGGAAGGTCTGCTCGCAGATCAAGGACCCTCTGATGGGAGTGAGGACCCAGCTCCCACTGCATCTCCCAGGAGCTGGCCTCCATCTCCTCCAGAAGCCAGAGACCAGCGCTCAGAGACCAACTCTCCTCACCACCCAGTAAGAAGCGAAGCCCACTCCTCTCCCCTCCCCGCCTCGCTCCTCTCCAGGCACCACATTCCCCTGCCCACCGACAGCCAGGCCCCCACCCCACAGACTGGGGTCCCCGCCATCCTCAGGGACCACCCGCCACCCCACAGAGGCCCAGACTGCGGTCCCTCCTCGCCTCCCGGGGGCTCCGCTGCAGCCCACCCGGGGCTCGGTCCCAACCCAGCCGCCCTCCCCCCGCCACAGGCCCGCACACCCACCGGCCGGTCGGCAGAGGCCCAGCCTGCCACCGATGGGCGCGCAGCCGCGCAGACTACAACTCCCAGCAGACCCCGCGCTACCGCCCAAAGGCATCAAACGGCCAGGGTCGCGCAGCATGCCGGGAAGTAGACCCCGATGCGCAAGGCGCTCTGCACGCCGGGAAGTGTAGTCTTCGCTTCACGGCGCCATCTTAGGGATGTAGAGCACTGCGCGGTTTCGCTGTGGTAGGCGGGGGGCTGGGGGTCGCCTCTGTCGCAGGGGCTCAGGCTCAGGCTCGCATGTGGCTTCGCCTCATCTTCAGGCTTTGCCTCAGACGGCGCCCAGTGCTGCGGCAGGGCTGCCTCACTGGAAGCCTCTGGTGTGCAGGACCTGGCACGCCAAGGTGTGTGCCTTATTTAAAGTATAAGTGACTAAAGGGAATAAAAAATTGAGATAATGCATGAGGAAGGATAAAACTGCTGCTGTCAGCACTGAGGAGGGAATCCACGCCAGGGCGTTAAGAGCAATGACCAACATTGGTGTAAGGCCGCTCTCTGTAGTCTTTGAAAAGTGTTGGAGATGAGAGGATGACCCTGGCAACTGGAAGAGGGCAAATGTCAGAGCCATCTACAAGAAGGGACCAAAAGAAGACCCAGGGAACTACAGGCCTATTAGTCTTACTCCAGTCCCTGGGTACGTAGTAGAGCTTGTCCTAAAAACTGTCATGAACCAAATGAATCAGGTGATTTAGAAAAGCCAGCACTGATTTACCAAAAGCAAATCATGCCAGACTAGCCCGATTGTCTTCTACAACAATATAACATTCTCAATCTGTTGTTTACCTGGACTTCAGCAAAGCGTTGGACACGGCTTCCCACAGCCTCCTGCTGGACAAACTGGCCAGGCACAGACTGGAGGGGTGGTCTGTGAGGTGGGTGGGAAATTGGCTCACAGGCACTGGCAGGAGATGGTCATCGGTGGGTTTTACTCGGGCTGGCAACCTGTCACAAGTGATGTCCCTCAGGGATCCATACTGGGCCCCGTGCTGCTCACCAAGTTGCACTTGATGTAAGAAAGAACATTTTTACATTGAGAATAACCAATTGATGGAACAATCTCTCCAGGGACACGGTGTGGTCCCCATCACTGGAATTTTTTCAAGATGTGAATGGATGGGGTGCTAGGTAATCTCATCTAGGCTCCCTTTCCCACAAAAGTTTCCACCACATGATCTTTCGAGGTCCCTTCCAACCTGGACTGTTCCATGATCCTGTGAACACCTTCCTAATAAAGTAATCATTCATATTTGCATCAAAGTTGTGAATAAAAGGGTCTCCCAGGGTTTTAATTATACCCAGGGCTTGATTTATACACATCAAGGCGCTCTTCCTGGATGGTTGTGATCCCCCTGAGTGTGACCAGAGCAATACCTGAGGAGAAAGCAAAGAAAAAACCCTGGGGAGCACCATAACCCACTCTCATCTGTGACTTCCACTGCGTTGCCCAGTGGCAGGTCTGGAGCTGCCATCCCTGTCCCTAGATGCCATTTTTTCCCACCTGACAGACCCTTTGGCTGGGGACACTGAAGCCAGCTGGCTGTTTCACAGTTTATTCATTCTTCTCTCTGCTGGTTAATTAGAAAAGGTTATCCTTAAATTGCTTCCTGATTAAGCAGCAGTGACTGCCATTAGTCAGGAGCTCGTCAGCCCGAGAAAAACAAGGCAGGCAGCAAGAACGAGGCGCAACTTGACACACAGCACAACCCTGGGAGTGCTGGTACTCGCCAGGGAATTGCACACACACAGACCTGGGCACCACATGCTCACAGGTGCTCGCAAACACGCCGCTTTTAAAGAAAACCACAGGGCTGGGGAGAGGTCCAGGTCCAGGGTTTTGTCTCAACTTCTCTTAAGCAGAAGAGTAAAAGTCAAACCTTTTTTCCAGCTTCCAGGCCCCCTCACTTCAGAGCAGGTTTGGTAGGAAAGGATGCTTAGCCCTGTGGTCTCCGTTCAGATCCTCTGCCATTGCCCTTTCTTCTGCAAGGCAGCAGAGTCCATCTGGCTACACAGCAGAGAGAGAAAGGAATGGATGAGAGACCTTTTTTTTTTTTTCACTTCTCCTTCTTGTCACACTTTTAACTACCCAAAGCTAAACTAGATCCCAGCTTCACATATGGAAGAGAACACGCAGCGCATAACCCTGCAGCTGTTTCCAGCCACCTTCTCCTCCTTGCAGCAGCTATCCAGTTCCAGGTGATGGTTCCTTATGTTTTGGGAGATCTAGGCAGGGGAGAAAGACAAACTTGGAAAAAGTGGAGAAAAGCCCCTATCGGGGACTGTCCTCAGCTCGTGAAAATGATGGGAGTGGAGCATTGTTTGCAGAGAGCTCTTGGGTTGCCCGGTCAGGCAGACACAGACAGACGTTGAAGCATTTGCTCCATATGGCACAACTTCAGCAAGGCACAAGGAACAGCCCAGCCATGCAGAGAACAGACCTACAAAATGAGAGGCCGTTTGTGAGCAGTTTGCTGGTAGCACTCCAGGTGTCCTTTCAGTCGGAACATGCTTCCAGCAGTGGCTTGGACTCACTCTCCACTTACTGGGTCAGGGAACAGAGATGCAGTACAAAAATTATGGGAGGACTGGGGAGGTTATCACATCTCTGCTCTGCTGAGGAGGAAATGGTTCACCCAATTCCAAAGAAATGGTCCCATTGGTGAAAAAACATAAGGAAATGGGGTTCTTAGTGTTGTTTTTACAAGGATCTTTCCATCACTTGGATTGCGCTCTAAACGTCCTGTCATGGGCTGGGCTGGTCCTGACTGCTGGCTCCCAAATGAGGACAGAATTGCCTGGCCACATGTCATGCATCTTGTATAAATGGCAGCTAATATCTGAAATGCCACCCAAGACCCCAGAGCTGTTCTAGAATCTCACGGATTCTCCTCTGAGGGGTTTTGGGCTACTCTTAGGAGGTCCTACAGCTGTCACGCTGAATGTATTCACCCCACTCCACCACCTGCCAACACACATTTTTGGTTTTCCACAAGGACAGAGCTGGTCCTCGTCGCCTTCATCCTGGATGTGTGGCCAGCCTGAACTCCCTGCTGGGGCTGAATTGCATGCAGAGCTGCTCTGTGTAGCAAGGCCTTTCAGCAGTGAAGTGGAAATCAGCCCAGGCTAACAGCCCTCAGATACCCCAGCTTCTTGAAGGAGTTTGGTAGCCCACAAGAAGATCAGAGACACCCCTACCAGTGCCCAAAAATGCTAGTCTTTGACCAGCTGTGGAGAACCTGAGGTTGCACCTTGTAAAATAAATTAATTCCATGTTCATGAGCCTTATCAGTTCTTTCTCAGCTAAAACCAGTCAAGTGGCTGGACTGGGGACATGCAGGTCAGCTCTTCAGGGACAGTAATGGGGCAGGAGAATCAGAGAAAGGCCCCTGGACTGTCAGAGCTTCTTCTGATTAGGGAAACCCTTTTGTGTGGGCTGCTCTAGTCTTATCTGAATACTTTGTAGAGTGCCTGTCCTCTCTGGGGAACCTCTGCAGGGCTGAGCTTCCTCAGCTCTGGTCTGGGGTCCTCAGTGGGGTATAAGCTTCCTAATGGGGAACCAGAGCCACAGGCCCAGAGGGTCAGGGACTGCGTGGGTTTGGGAGGGGACCTTGGCACAGTATCTGATCCTGCATCCCCCCTTGTACCAGTTCTCCCTGGATTTCTTCTGTTAGACAGCTGTTAATCCCCTCTGTTTTCCCTGTGCCATCAGGGCACATCAGGGACCATGGCCTGCTGGCCTGTTTGATAGCCTAGCCCCTACCCCAGACTGGATCTGAATCAGGCCCTTTCCTTGAGCACCTTTGTAGCACCAAAGACAAAATCTGGAGTTTGCTGAATCCAGCTGCCCTTGAAACCCTGATGAAAGAGGACCTGCAGAGGCTTTTCTGTGAGATTTTCTAGCATGAGAAGGTTGCTCCCCTCCTCTGACTGCTAGCTCAGTGAAGACCACTTCTTTTTCCCTGCTCTTTGGCCACCCGGTGCAAGGAAAATTAGTCACCCTCTACTCTTTTGAAGCAGCCTCTCTTATCTACACAGTTTGTTCTTCCCTGGCACACTGAAGCCTTCCTGCTCTTGTTTATAGTACAACCCCTCCAACAGATTGCAGGGTCTCTTTTCTGCCTTCTGTTCTTCTTGGCTGGATTCCTCTCCACAGCTCCAGTCCAGAGCAATGGTCTGCACAGCACATGGCCTCCGCATCGCTGCCAGGCTGCTGCCACGCTCACAGGGCTGCTGCAAGGCTCAGCCGACTCTTGATCTTTTATGTGATGCAGCCCAGGTGTGGGGGACAGTTCATTGGCACCCAGAACAAAGATTTAAAAGAGAAAAAAAAACACACCAAAAAAACCCCACAAAAAACAACAAACCACATCCTACATCGAGATGCAAACAGTGTTTCCAAAGCTTCTGTGTTGCCAGCATCTAACACAACTTGAGCTGTGATCCAGCTGGGGTGAGAGCACTAGCAATGTGGACTCTCCAATGTCTGATAATATGCTGGAGTTCAGGGCAGAGGACAGCCCATTGCTCCACACAATTGGCTGTTTTTGCTCAGATGCTGAACAGAACTTTTATCTTGCTGAAAAATGGTTGAACTGGCAGAAGGGTATGAAGTTAGAAGGAAAAGCTTGTGTGCACAGGCAGAGAATTTAACTGCATAAGCTTTATTTCCTTAAGAAACCAGGGTAAATAAACCAAACTTGCATTCCAAGTTATATTCTGGAGCTTAAATTACTGGCCTAATTTTCAAACTCTGAATAAACAGCTAATCCTATGGCCTTACTATTGATGCGAAGCCAACTTTTGAGATCCTCGTTGTTAAAGCTAGCCACAATTCTCTGCCCTTTCTTTTCCTGGTGCATGAGAAACCCAGAGATATGGAGAAATCCTTTAAGTAGGAGCATCAGAGGTCACTGATGCTAAATAATTAACCACCAATGTAATATTAATGGTCCTCTGCCCTTGCACAGGAGCAGTATATCTCCTTGGAGGATCTCAAAGCATACTCCAGCCCAAAAGGAGCTGGCGGAGCAGCTCTGAACTTCTGTGGGACACGGAGGGAGTTTCCAAGAGACAGACCCAGGGTTGTGGCATGCCCAAGACTTTCCTAAAAGCCATGAGCTTACAGTGCATTCTGGTACAACTGTTTGCCAACCTCCGCTGTGACTTAGACAAGAGCAGCAGAAGACAACTCCTCTATTTAGGAATGTAGACTTAACCCAGGATTCTCCTCTGCCTCACTCTTCACTCACCCAAGGATGCAGGAAGGTTACTCTCATCTTAGAAGCAGTGCATGAAAAGTGAGCCAGAATCTGTCATTGGCAAACAGCACACTTAAGCACACGCTTAGCTTGAAGTGTGTGCTTAAGCTTGTTTAAACCTCCTCCTTCAGCAGACATGATTTTCCTTTATGTTGGGACTCTCATCTGCTACAGAAGGGGGGAGTCACAAGGTGATTTGTTTGTTGTATTTTGTATAGCAGCCTGATCTAGAAAACACTTGCTGTCAGCTGCAGTATTTTGCTACCAGCCTGTCTCAGTGACTTCCACTGGGCTCCTTGGGATGGCAATTATTCCACAACAGGGAGTGCTCTTGAAGTGTCAGGGCAGCATCGTCGCAAGGCACTGCTGCAGTCTGCCTGGGTGGTGCTACACATCTCTTGGCATAAATAACAAGGGTCACGGGCACGGGAAATGCACGCACCTTTATTTGGGGGTGGTGTGGGGGGATATTTCCCCATTTTAATCACAGTAAAAATCATGATAGCCAGATCCTGAGAAACAGCCACAAAGGTTCTGTTTAAAAGAATGTGACTAGAGAAAGCAGATGCTCATCAAGTTAAATAAGGAATTTAATTAGCCTGCATTTTATCTTGTTTTCAGCTATATGATGACAAATCGCATCTTAATAAAATAACATTAGGGAGCAGCACAATTCCAGTGCTTCAGGAAATGAGAAGCAGTATAAGTTATAGGCCTGCTCCCACCGAAGAAGAAGTCATTCTCATTCAGAAATCTGACATGATGTTAAGATGGATAATGTTTTAGCAAAATGGTCCTCTGGCATTTAGAAGGATTTACAGCCACTTTCAACTTCCAAAGGCTTAATATAGGCATGAATAGCTGAAGGGACAGGTAGTGCAATTAATATTTTTTTTATTCCTATGGTGGCACAGGCATTCAGGGTTCTTTGCAGGTGAATAAAAAGAGTTGTCCTTTTCCAAGTAGGGCTATAACTAAACACAAACATTATACACTGTACAACAAGCAGCAGGTTTAATGGTGATCATGTAGTGGAATATGTCCAAATTCAATTACAATATCACATTTGATCTAGGAAACTAGTTTTGTGTAACATCATGAGCACAGTTCTTACCTCACCCTGAAAAAGATTGATGAAGAGTTCTCAGAAAGTTGGCTCATATCATGGTTTAAGGGCTGCAACAGTTTGTCTAAGCTCAGTTGTGACTTCTGGGGCTGGAGAAACTAGTGTTATTTGGAGTATTTCTGTTCAGTAAAAAGGATTACAAAATACAAGAGTTACAATAATAACACATTATGAGATTTAGTTTCATTATACAAGAACAAAGGAACTACTCAGGCCATTTGGCATGGTTGTCCATTGAATCCTTCCTTTTGTCTGTACCACAGAGCAGATCCATGGTTTAGGTCACAGATCATGGGATTATCACATAGCTTTCCACTATAAAATGCACAGTTTGATCCTGGATGATGCCTTGAGGCAGTATGTTTTACTTGCTGATCATACGTTGTAACAACAGTTATTATTGATGGTCTATTTGACATTTTCCATTTTTCAGATTCGGTGGTTGCTCCATAGATGTTTATTAGGAAGGGAGAAAAGTGTAAGAGTGGTCAGATCTTCTGCCAAGTGAGCATGTACATGTATTCAGTACACACATTGAGTTTATACATGTATACATATTTTTGCATATGCAAGTATATATCTTTGCTCATAGAGTAATTTTTTGGATTCATGATTAATCTGAGATTGTGCTGCTATTGCTGAGGACAGAAATGCTTCAGGAGCTGTTGATGGATTGGGAGTCTCCTGCCAGTAACTTCTTGGCCTTCATTTAGTTCAGGTTGATCAGGGCTGAAAGCTGCTCCTCTCTGACAGCTGTTCACTGATGTATGTGAAATGAGCTTGTGATTCTTGATCCAGGTCCTAGAAAACAGATGTCCGTGCTACAAAACCCACCTTTGCTATTTAGAGCCTCACTAACACCGTCTAGAGGGGTGGTGATTAACATTTGCTCACTGCTATGATGCAGTCATGAATCAAAAGGCAGTGCAGAAGTATGGTGTGGGAGCGGGTCTCCTCTCTTAACAGGCAACAAATTCTTTTTAAAGTTATCTTGCAGGAGCTAGATTTAGGAGTGAGTCTGGAAGGGTGAGTTTTCCCCTTCTCCCTATCGATGGAGAAAATTTTGAAATGTATTGACCTGGAAAATCCAAGCTCAGAAGCAGCAGCTGGGTTTTCAGCAAGTCTCTTGTTTCTTTCCCTGTTGTCTATCTGGATTCACTGTAACACAGAGAAATCAAGCGTTGTCTCTGAGATCAAGTAAAGTTTGGAAATGGCCATCATTTCCATCCGGTTTTCCCAGGATGAGTGGTGCCCCCATGATCTGAGAACGCTACTTGCCAACTGTGAAGGGCTCACATCTGTAAGCAGTGGTGGGGATGACTTTTCTCATTTGCAGAGCTGTTTGCAGAATTGGACCCTAAGCCCTCCTGGAGCGAATTGTGAAGCAATACACAGATCAAATCAAGATGCTGACTGTGACTGCATCATGGCACAATATTATGCTGGCAGAATTTGAGGCTGAAAGCACTGACATTCATGTCTAGTGATGTCTAATACATCATATGGTTGTAAAGTGACAACTGAGTCCTGGAGGACAAAGACTAACCCTTGTATGCCCTGCAAATATTTTCCAGCCCACAGGCAAGTTAAAGACCAGGTCTTGAAAATAATTTGATGCAGCCTGAGCTTGATCTCTTAACAGCAGAAGAGGTAGTTCCCTCTGAATTTGCACATGCTGTCAAGTTTTATTCATGGTCATGACACCATGTGATATTAATGTTCCCTGTGGATGCAACCAACTTTTTTTTATAGATTTTCCAGACTTTCCTTAATTACTTAATTGGCACACAGTAATATAAGAAACAAAGTGTATTCCTATAGGGCAGCCATATTTCAGACAGGCACCAAGTTATTTGCGAGCAGAATTAAAAACAAATGGGAGAAACATTTTTGGCTGTCCCTGCTTCATCCCTGATTTCAGCAACAAAGCTGACATATTGCCAGGTACTGATCCCGCGACCTGGGATTTGTCCAGGTTGAGAACTTATTACTGTTTATGTGAGGGAAAAGAGAAAGAGACAGAGAGAACACAGATTGCATGAATCAGATTAAAGTATTGACAACTCCTAAGCAGTGTTCATTCCAGTAATATGCTCACTGTGTGATAACACCACTGCTATAAAGGAACTGTATTTTGAATTCATACCACTTTGCAAATACCTGGTCATGAGTTCTTAAGGGTTAGCTCCTAGAAGAGAAAACGGGACTGCTGCAAAGTTAAACACTCTAGATTAAGATTATCTGAATTATTTAATAGGTGAGAGACTTAGCCACTGGACCTTGCTTTGCTTGTAGCTGATGGTTCAGAACCATCTTGGGTCACTGTAGAGTAGGAATTGTTTTAGCTGATACAGACTAAATGAAAAAATCTGGGTCTTGACCCAGGCCTAGTGAGCAAAGAACTCCACTGTGTGCCGTGATTAGCCTTGGCTTGCACATTCAGTGGGAAGGGCATGGTTAAATGCAGACCTAGAGGAACAAATTCCTGTCTTTCCTCTCAGTGTGGTTGCTGGATGTCAGAAGCATGAAATATTAATGGTCAGTGTGTGTTAAGAGTCCCCCTCCCTGCCTGATCCACAGACGATGCGCATCTGTCTCTGCTTTCAGCCACAGAGCTCAGCTCAAACTGTGGACGCTGGTGCTTCTGGCTTGGGAGCCCTCGATGCACCCAGTAGCAGGGCAACTTTGCCACCGGTGCTTAGTCTGGGCTTGGCAGATGGCTCCAGCTTCCTGACTGTCACCCTGACATCTTGCATCAGCACTAAAAACCCCTTCGTTAATTTTATTTGATACATTAGTCTCTTTTTTTTTCTTTGTTTTGTTTTGTTTTTTTTTTTTTTTGCACAAAGCAGAACAGGAGCAAATGGTTGGAGGCAACATGAGGTGACCAGAGGAGGCATGGGCAGCAGGGCAGCAGCAAGCAAATGGAGAGGTACTATTGCAAGTGCGGAGATCTTCAGTGGCTCTACTGGTATCCCATCCGCTTTCCCCATCCCTCACACACACACAGGGAGTTGGGCAGTGGCAGATGGGGAAAGAAAACAGATAAATAAAAGTGTCAATAGGATGGATTGGTTTGCACTTGGTCTCCTCTCATCTCTCTGCATATGACTGCTGGTATGTAAAGATCACACAAGCAAGGGACTTAGCACTGACCCGGAAAATTTATACCACTGAACATAAAAATGAATCAAAAAGAAAAATGCAGGAAGGGGGTGGTCAGGAAAGAGAACAAAAGGAAATTAATTTTTGTTCGTGTGTACGTCAGGATTTTGTTAGGACAGCAATTTTGTGGAAGCACATATTACCAATGCCACCATAGGAGCAGCTCTGTCTCAGAAGAAGGAGACTGGGAGTGCAGTCCCTCATGTTTTTGATCTTTATCTGCCTAAATGAAGGCTCCCCAAAGGGCATCAGAGCCAGGCAGGGGTGATCTCAGCAGCAGAGCCCAAATACATGATGACTTTAAACAGAAGAGGCAACATCTCCATCTGCAAGCTCTCCTGATATCGCACACCCAAACCACATCAGGGAGGGCAGGAGGACGATATATCTCAGCGTACTATGGGCCAATTCTTCTACAGTTTTTCAATTTTCCAGTAAGCTTGTGTGTGCCCAGAGGAAGCTCTTCCCCTGTGTGTAGGGCCAGCACATAATTGAAAAAGCAATGTCCCAAGGAGGAGATCATCTGCCTGCCCTCTCTACTCATTGTCTGGATGACCAGAACTCCAGCCATGGACTTCATTTAGCATAGGCCAGCAGCAGCTCCTCAGTGTCCTAATATACATAAGCACAGTCACAGTCATTCCTGCAGTCCTGCCAGCTTGTGGCCTTCTCAGTCTCATCAGACCCAGGCTCACTCCCAGAGTTACCACAGGTACCGGAACACCATGCCCTGTGGGTGGAAAAAGCTGGTCCTGCACTGGGCTAAGCCCTCCTTGCCCCACACATGTCCTGTACAGGGAGCCTGGGCAGAGAATCATGACATGACCACTGTGCCAGGGTAGGGTGATGATTGGGAGCAGGGGAAAAAATCACGAAATCATGGAATTTTCAGAGTTGGAAGAGACCTCTAGAGATCATCTAGTCCAACTCCCCTGCTAAATCAGGATTGCCCACAGCACATTACTCAGGACGGCACCCAGGCAGGTCTTAAAGGTCTCCAGAGAAGGGGACTCCACAACCCCCATGAGCAGCCCTTTCCAGTGCTCTGTCACCCTCACCGTAAAGAAGTTTTTCCTCATATTTGAATGAAACATCCTAGGTTCCAGCTTGTACCCATTGTGCCATTGTCCTGTCACTGGGAACCACTGGCAAGAGTCTGGCTCCATCCTCCTTCAAGTCACCCCTCAGATACATACAAGCATTAATAGCCTTCTCTTCTCCAGACTAAAGAGTCCCAGCTCTCTCAGTCTTTCTTCATAAGGGAGATGTTCCAATCCCCTAATCATCTTTGTTGCCCTACGCTGGACTCTTTCCAGTAGTTCCCTGTCTTCCTTGAACTGGGGAGCCCAGAACTGGATGCAGTATTCCAGCTGTGGCCTCACCAGTGCAGAGTAGAGGGGGAGAATGACCTCCCTCAATGCACTGGCCATTGTCTTCCCTATGCAGCCCAGAATTCCATTGGCCCTCTTGGCGACAAGGGCACACTGCTGGCTCATGGATAGTTTACTGTCTATCAGGACCCCCAGATCCTTCTCCTCACAAGTGCTTTCCAGCAGGTCCACCCCTAACTTGTATCAATGCCTGGCATTCTTCCTCCCCAGGTGCAGGACCCTACACTTGCTCTTGTTGAACCTCATTAGGTTCTTCTCTGCCCAGCTTCTCCCGGTCAGGCTGGATGGCAGCACAGCCTTCTGGAATGTCAGTCAGCCCTCCCAGTTTGGTATCATCAGTGAACTTGCTGAGGACACACTTGGTCCTCTCATCCATGTCATTGATGAATATGTTTAACAAGACTGGACCAAGTATCAACCCTTGGGGGATGGGACCTCTCACAGGCCACCAGCTCCTCCAGTGGGGCCATGGTGAGCTTGAATACCGATCCCTGCTCCTCCAGGGGTAGATGGGGATGAGCCAGAGCACCATGCTGCCAACTCTTCTGGCCTCCATGCCTGGCATGGGAGCCTTGCCCAGGACTACAGGCGGATTCAGGGGTGGGGTGAGGTTCAAATTTGTCCTGTGTCTTCTGTGTGGAAACCTTTCTTTTCAGAACATGCTGGAAACTCTTTTGCCTAAGGCACTATCTATCCTCCAGGGCATCCTTTCCTCCTTCTCACTGCTAGTTTCTACACAAATGCAGAATCTTTGGTGCTTAGTCACTCTACCGTTCCTGCTGTTTATTGCCTCCAACGGGCGTAATTCTCTGCTTGGGAGACCTTTGTGAGTTGCTGTGAAGCAGCCGTGGGCTGTTGTCATCCCATTTCCAGGGGCCAATAAACAGCAGCAGTCAAACTTCCATGGAACAAAGATTGTGTGATTATTCTACCGTAAAGAAAGGGGGGGGAAGAGATATATATTGTATGTGTGCCTATTTGCACATCACACAAGGATGTGCAAATTGCTCTCAGAAGAGAGTCTTGCTATGAGGTAAAATAGGTCCCCGTGTAGTGCTTTGCTACTGACTCGGATGAGGGATTTTGCCTGCCTGTGCCTTGGTTTCCCTGTGCAAATCAAAGGGCTTGTAGCTCTTTCTACCTAGTGTGTTTTCAGGGCCAGAAATTTATTCATGCCCTTACAGGGCAGTGAGTTTTGGGGGTAACACAGGGAAGTGTTCCCTGGGGTTATTGGCTTGTGCTTCCCCTCTTCTTGAATGAGACCAAATGTTTTTCTGGGAGGAAGATCCAGAGAAACCACATTAGTGTCAAGGGCTGGTAACAGAACAAGCCCATCACCAGAGTCACCTGCATCTGACCTGAAGGTTAAAAAAATGTCCACAGAGAAAGCTAAAACCTGTTTGGAAGGAAAAGCCCCTTCAACAGCAGGGAATTGCTGCCTGCCTGCAGACACTAGCTCAGAAGCAAGAGCTTTAGAGGGTTTGCTTCTGTGGGCTGTGAGACTGAATACTTCAGTCTAGTCATTAAGAGCTGCATGACCCCACGAACCAGAGGGGATTTCCAGCTCATCACCGAGGAGAGTTCAGCCCACTGGGAAAACCAGGTGCTGGGCAACTTCATGGAGGTGTTTGGCACCTGGCAGCATTCATCCCTGAAATGCTCCCCCTACCATAAAATGTAATTACAAAACTCTTTAACTACATAAACTTTTAGATCAATTAATTATCTTACCAGGAAAATGTATATGGTTTTGAAATCTCCCCTTAATTAACATGAAGTCTATGAGGAAGTGGTAGATCTAGGCCATCGCTTGGACGTAACAGTCTCTCACTTCAAATGCTCCTGAGGCCCTGGGAGAGTGTGTCAATGCCATGCTAAAACTCCCTTTAAATACTGCGTATGGGCCATATGCAAGGTCAAAACTTCCCTTTCAGGATACTGATACACTGTTGGGGGACCCTCCTTAGAGGTGCAAGGGTCAAAAATCAACTTCTGTTTCCAGTGGTGTAAATCCATTAACTTTCCCCGCTCACTGCTCTTCCATTCCTCTCTGCTTTCATCGCTGGCAGCACTCCATCTCCAACAGTCCGGCCTTTAAATCCACACTTAGTCTCTTATCTCTGTCTTATCTCTTCCTGATGGAGCCCTCAGTACTTTCATCGACAGATACTGCACTTGTCCTTTGTGCAAAGGTGTGTGGAAGAGTCACCAGGGAGAGTGATACCTGCCAGTGAAATCTTCACACACTTATTAGCAACAGTTGGGAGCTTTCCTGTGTTTCTGATGTGCATTGGAGCACATTCAGGGCAAGGGAGAGAGGCAACACGGTATTTAACAGGCTGTGGGTTATCCCAGGGTTTTGCATCTGACATTTCCAGGCAGATTTGGAAACCTACTGACTATACCTGCTGTGAAAATGATGTGGAGTTTGTCCATATGGTGGGTGCTTCTTTAGCACGGGATAAAGCTGGGATGTCCTCCTACAGTCTTCTTCACTGTGTGCCTTTCTCTGACCTCCAGTGTGCCCTCCCTTCTCAATGCCCAGTATATGCAATGAGGCTCACTTCAGAGATACCTAAAATGGTCTTCTCCTCATGTCTGGTCCTTGGCCTCCACCAACGTGGAAATTCATCTACCACTGATGAAACTAAGACGATTATCTGACTTGTAAGTGGCTTCACTGCCCACGTTGTCCTTATGCAGCATGTGTATATTTGCCTGCTGATCCAGAAACAAGCTGCTGCAGCTGAGGAAGTTATCTGGGCAGCCTAAGATGTTAAATCCTAAGATACGGATTTGTAAGAATTTGAGGAAACAGTCTGAAAGCAGAGTTGTAGTTCAAGAGGGATCTCAGCTCAGTGCAGGATTCACAGGATTTATCTCTTGGACATCCTGGCACAGTGTCTCCACACGTGACCTCTTTGTGCCACAGATGGGTCCTCCTGAGGACAGACATTCAGTCTTCCAATGCAGAGTTGCTTCTGTTTTCTTAAGCTGAGCATGGCACTGTTATGCCACAGTATAATCGTGATGGTAAGAGGAAAATCCTCAGTGTTACTGTGTCTGATCATGAATCCTGGTAGCAAAGCAAATGCCTGATGACATGCTAGATTCTCTCAGTTCACCTTGATTTGGAGAGCCTGGCACATCTCTCAGGATCATCCTCTAATGAGCTTGTTTAATAACATTGTTTTCTCTCTAGATTCCATGTCAGACAAGTGAGAGCTAGCTCTAGGACTGTTGCATGTCACTAGAATAACATACATCTGAGAATGCAATTAGAGACTTGAAACAAATTTGACTTGACTCAGGAGAGTAGTGGAAATATCCAAGGGACCTATGATTATATACTTTCTCTCTCTCTCTCTCTCTCTCTTTTTTTTTTTTTTTTTTTTTTTTTTTTTTTTAATGTCTAAATTCTGGGGCCTTTTCAGTTTGGGATTTCATTACAGTTACTGCATTCCTGGGTAGTTAAAACCACTCAACATTTGGCTAAATGCCTTCTGAAGATATCCTGAAATGCACCATCTATTGCAGCTGCTCTATTCAAGTCACAGTTCTGACTAGTCACCCAAGGGGACAAGGAATTCCATTTGTAGGAGTTAGTGTAGGACTTGTTACCAGGAGAGCTCTATGTTTGGGGTTGTCTAGTCCAAAAGAGGAGTGCTGTGGCTTTGCAAGTTTGAATTTGAAATCCAAATCCTACAGGAGGAAAGGTGGGGGCTGTCCTCGTCAGCAATTATATTGTCTCTCTCACATACTCCTGCACAGTGATTGGTCGAGACTGCTTGGAGAGAAAGCTCAATAAAGACTTTGATTTCTTCCTAAACCCAAGGAAAAATACGTGCAGTCGTACTTCTTTGCTTGGGCTCGTGTTGCGGGACCTGCCTGGTTTTTCAAGAAAAGAACAATTCCGTCTCTTCCCTTCGCAAAGAACAAGCTGCCATGGAAGCAGAAAGATTTGCTGTGTATCAGCTCAGAGGCAGATCGTGCTCCTTGCAGGAAGAGAGTGAGTGGAAACTCAGTCCCTGCTTGGGGAGAAGGCAATAGCACAGGGAGTCCCTGCATGCAGAGTAACATGCTTTATGCTGCAGCCCAGAGCAGCAGAGATACCAAGGCGCAGCACTCTGGAAATTATTTCTGATCTCCTTGAGAAGATCATTCCAATCAATACATGGATTATTTCTGGATGCATATAGGATGTGTGACCTCCACCTGCTGAGCCCAACTTCCCAGCAGCATCCTTTGCATTGGCACGTTTGCAACTGCCCAGAAAGAAAGAAAGACCAAAGAAAATGTGATTGAGCTCCCTCCAGCCCCCGACTGTGTCTGCCCACAAGCTTTGCCAACTGAGTTATAGTAATTACATCACTTGAGATTTATTTAATATCTCCATCCGGGAAAAAGAACCAGGAAGTCTGGCTGTGACAAGCAATCAGAGGGTACTCAGCTGATGAGCAGCTCCCCATCACCGAGAGAACAGTAGGAACCTTCGATGGATTGGATATAAGTAATGGTTTGCCAGAGGGATGGAGCCCACACCACGGCAATCAAAGCTCCTCTGCACCATTAAGGAGCTGTAAGTGGAGCAGGAGGCACAGTGCAGCTATTGACCGAGTAGGTGGGCACGAAAATGGGATTAGGTAGCTGCTTACTTCCTGAGAAATGGAAAACACAAAGGGATGTTTCTCTGGCAGCTTTTTGGCTCTCTGATCCTGGCTGTCCACATCAGCATTTATATTGTCTGTCTCTCACATACTGGTGCACAATGGCTGGTGTGCTGTGTTCAAGCTGTTCGGCTGCAGTCCACAGAGTTTTCCTGCTTGCAGTTGCCTTCTTACTGTCTCTGCCATTTTAAAAATCTCTGACCTAGCAACATGGGGGGGAAAAAAAAAAAAAGATTTCTGTTATGATTTTATATCAGACCACCAACTCTGTGCTGAGTGATGGCTTGTACCAAGAGGTGAAGAGGAGGTATATAAACAGCAATACTCTTCTTCTTCGCTGAGGTGGTAAGGGCCAATAGGCCTAGACTGTGCTCTAGAAGACAGGAGTTAGAGTATCTCTAATGAGACCAGCCTGCAGCCTGACACCTCAGTCCATGTTGATGCAGGATCTGTAACAAACATCTGATTTACCAATCAGTAGCTCAGGTGCAACCAGTCAAGAGGAATCAGTTCTCCACTCACAGCTAATGGATCTGTGCTTTTTCCTCCCCTCTTTCTGTACCTGAGGAGGGCAAGGGTAGTGTGTGCTAGAGCCCCTATGTTTCCTCCCTCATGACCATTAGTGGGCTCAAGAGACACAATGTCATAACTCCGAGAAACAGGCGTTTCTTCAAAAGGAGAAGGTATTGACCATCATTTGCTGCACGTTGCTTCCTGTGGAGCAAAGCTAGGAAGGCTGCATTGGCCTCCTAACAGCCCCCTGCTCTCTCTGGGATCTCACCACAGTATAAGCTGGAGAGGGGCTCTTTGTCAGGAAGTGTAGTGATAGGACAAGGGGTAATGGTTTTAAATTGGAAGAGGGGAGATTTAGATTAGATATTAGGAAGAAATTCTTTACTGTGGGGGTGGTGAGGCACTGGAACAGGTTGTCCAGAGAAGTTGTGGCTGCCCCATCCTTGGAAGCGTTCAAGGCCAGGCTGGATGGGGCTTTGAGCAACCTGGTCTAGTGGGATGTGTCCCTGCCCATGGCAGGGGGGCTGGAACTTGATGATCTTTAAGGTCCCTTCCAACTCTGACCATTCTATGATTCTATGATTCCAGTGCAAGCATTTTAAACAAGGCACCTTGATCCATATCAAGGGACCTGAATGCATCATCCAAGTATAAAAGCATTTTCCACTATCCTGTTTACACCAAAAGAGGAATAATCACCACTCACCTCTGGGAAGCATATGGAGCACCTCCGATTTATTATTTGTTTTATTTATTTTGTCACATTTATCAGGCATTCAACTCTCCGGGCACACAGCCCATACATTAAAACCCAGAGTATAATACAAAGATCTCCTCTACCCTGAGTATATCCTTTCTGTAAAACCAGGCATGGGCAGGAGGGAAGGATGAAAGATGCTTTACACAAGCAAAGGATGACAATATATTTTTCTCCAATTCTGTTATTGATGGTACCATTCTGAAAATGTTGGCGACATCAAGACAATAAGATGAGGGCAATAAAAAGCAGGGGGCGGTGGAAAGCCATCCTGGAGCATGGGCACAGAACCTCAGCCTCTAGCCAGCCTGTCTCATGCTCAGGAAGTCCCTAAATGCTCTTTCCGTTATTATTTCTCTAATGACCCCATTAGACACATGTGAAATTCTGAGAAGCCTGAAATATGTTGTAGAGAACCACAATGGCAAATCTGCCCAGCTTTTCTGAGAAATGGCAGGCTGCAGTGATGAATGATTTAGCTTTAGAGCATCCCAATGTGTAATTTATTTGCTGGAAATTAATTGCATGTGCTGGTTTCATTTTCCTGTAGCGAATAATCAGTTTTGCTCCTTTTTTAATTAGGTAACAACATAGATTCCTCTGCTGATCATGGCACAGTGGTTTATGCATGTCACGTCTTATTCTAAGTGAAACCATTTCAAATCATTGTCTAGGGCCCAGCACAACTTTTGAGTGGCATTAGGTTCTCTGTCATCTGAAACTCTTGGGTCACTACCAATGAAGACCCCATGCACAGACCAGCTACAGAACCCAGCCTGGACATTGGTGCATGCTGTATCTTATTGAAGCAGGAGTCTGAGGAAACCCTATGGAGAAACCAAATTAAAGAGCCTGAAATTTCAGCGGTGTTGACGTGATGTCACACCCAGGCCCAGCTCTGTGTCACTCAAAGGTGTGTCCCATCTGGTGGCTCTTCACCTGTCCCTGAGCTGAGACATTGCACTGACACTGAATAGACTAGGAGCCTTCAGATCATCTGTATCATTAATACTTTTGGTCCACATCAAACCTTTGTCAGCTGTTCCAGCTGGCATGGCAAGGACAAAGTCCCAGTGGGGAGCTAACATTGCCCCAGTATTCGGAAGCTGGATGGGACTGCATGGACACGTATAGCAGGACAATGTAGAGAAAGCCACTTGTGCTGATGCTTGCAGGGAAAAGCTAATGGACTCCAGCAGCTGCTACTTGAAATTTTCAAATAGGCTGAAGAGAGTAATTTTTACTATCAGCTTTGGCTGCCATTGGTTACTTTCAGCAAATCTCTAATTAAGCAATAGCGCTCAGTCATATTTACCCTTCACTGGGCTACAAGGAACCCATATTTCCACTGAAATATGTGCTACGGAAACAAAACAAATCTATCAGTGAGCAAGCGCTGCTGGAGCTAAATGAAAAAATATTGATTATCATAGCTATTAAACCATGAAATCCTCTGCAACTAATTAATCTGCCAGGGAAAAGTTTGTTAGTGGGATTTGACTTCCTGCTGGGAACATGTAAAGTAGGCACCATGGCCCGAGAAACCGCCGAGCACTCCACCGCTGCCACCCGCCCCTGAAACTTTCCCTCTTCCAGGTAGGAATAAGGCTGGGAGGCGACAGCCAGCCTCCTGGAAAGGCGCCGGAGCGCAGAGGTTTCGCTGCCTTCCGGCTGCTCCCAGGCGGCGGGGCCGCCTCCTGCGGTGCGGTGCGGTGCGGCCGCTGGGCAGG